>JAWNKW010000068.1:0-252500 GCA_035041775.1 Chymomyza caudatula
TGGGAGCACTATCTCGGCTGTACCGTAGACATCCCCACGTTTGAACAGTTGGAAACTTTTCTCAACAATCGACTTATCAGCATTGATGTCATTGAGAACCGGAGCACCTATTCCAACACTCGGCAAACTCTGCCTCAACCAGCCGCACCGCGGCACTCTAGTAAACCATCAGGCAACACATTTTACAAGGGAAACAGTTTTCACGCTACCAAAGAACCTGTTAACCCCATTCGCTGCCCGCATTGCGGCGACACACATATTTTGCGTCGTTGTCCTGACTTTTTGTCAAAGGACTGTTTCGCAAGGAAAGCTATTGCAGATAACACAAAAGCATGTATAAACTGTCTCAGCCTATCACATTCGCTATCTCAATGCTCAAGCAGCAAAAATTGTTTACAATGTGGTCAACGACACCACACTCTACTTCATTTTCCTAACCTTCCTTCACAGTATCATCAGATTAACAATGCTTCTTCTACCAGTCATCCACAGTCTGCAGTCACATCCTCGGCTGTGGTGACAAACACCACACAACTTGTCACAGCAGTTGCGTCACGCGGTGCGCCAAGCACTACGTTGCTCGCTACGGCGCTGGTCAGGTTACACAACAATGCTACTGGACAGTCAGCTATCGCTAGAGCTCTCATAGATCACGGCTCCGAGGGAACTCTTATTACGGAGCACATTGTACAAGCGCTTGGGCTCAAGCGTCACCAGGTTTCCGCGGAAATAGCTGGAATAGGCGAAAGTTCTGCAAACAAATGTAAGCACATGGTGGAGCTTACATTAAGCTCAAATACAAATCCGGAGTTCAGCGTACACATCGAAACCGCGTTTGTTTTGCGTTCGCTTACGTCACAACTTCCTAAGCACAACGTCAGTCTAAAAGAATGCAACCATCTCCAAGGACTCCAACTTGCAGATCCAGCATGTTATCAGTCCAGGCGCATCGATATGCTTATTGGTGTGGACGTTATACCGCAACTCATGCTTCCTGATATCAAACGGGGAAGGCATGACCAACCAATAGCACAACGCACGCAGCTCGGCTGGATCGTCTTTGGCCAAGTCCCTGCTTCGCGCACCCACTCCGTAAGCATTCGATGTCACCAAACCAACCTGGACACCTTAGTGCACAAGTTCTTTGAACTAGATCAAATACAGGCAAAACGTAAACTGACTCCCGAGGAGCAATGGTGCGATGATTATTTTCAACGCACACATACCCGTCAACCAAATGGCAAGTATTCGGTACGCCTACCATTTAAAACTTTGTTTGACCCATCACAGGTTTTGGGCAAGTCAAGACATCTCGCATTGAACCGTTTCTTCATGCTCGAGCGCAAGTTTCAACGGCAACCTCACTTGAAGCAACGCTATACTGATGCGATCAACGACTACTTTGAACACGGCCAAATCGCCAAGGCCACAAGCACTGAAGATCAACAAACGATCAAAGACGCAAAGGGAGGTATATCGGTTACGTCCTGCACACTACCCCATCATGCAGTACTGAAAGAAGACAGCGTTACGACAAAACTCAGAGTAGTTTATGACGCTTCTTGCAAAACGTCCAATGGAAAATCTTTAAACGACATTTTGTGCATTGGCCCTGCGCTGCAGAACGATCTTGCCGGAGTCATACTAAACTGGCGCTTGCACCGTTTTGTATTTGCTGCCGACATACAAAAAATGTATCGCTGCATCGATATGCATCCAGAGGACGCACAATATCAACGGATTTTCTGGAACAACGAACAAAACCAACCTACCGAATACTATTTGAACACGGTGACATTCGGCACAGCCTCTGCACCTTACACTGCAATTCGTGTTATGCATCAACTTGCAGAAGATGAACGTAAACATTTTCCCCTAGCGGCCAACGTACTCAAACACGAAATTTACGTAGACGACGTGCAGACTGGTCACTCTACAATCACTGCAGCTTTAGATATTCAAAGTCAACTTATTGCAGTTTTACGTTCTGCTGGCATGGAACTTCGAAAATGGTCCGCTAACGATGCGAGGCTATTGCGCGATATTCCAGCCGCACATCTGTCCAACGCAAACATATTAAAATTTGACAACAAGGAGCCGATCAAAACTTTAGGCCTATACTGGCACCCTAATCAAGATTATTATGGCTTCAAACTACAGTTTAAGCCTAAAGGCCCATACACTAAACGTGCTGTACTCTCTACAATTGCACGTCTATACGACCCCTTGGGTTTTATAGTGCCTGTCATTACCGCAGCAAAGATTTTCCTTAAGGAGGTTTGGAGCATACGAGTACCAAAAAATCCAAATGATTATACTTCGCTTGAGTGGGACGAGATCCTGCCACCCGCCTTGTTAACCAGATGGGAAGATTACCTTACCAAACTACCTGACATAGAACGCATCCAAGTTCCACGCTGGTTTGGGTTTGATACAAACAATATCTCTTCGTTACAGATACACGTCTTTTGCGATGGATCATCCTCAGCATATGCTGCTTGTGCATACATTCGAGCTCAACTTTCTAATGGCAGAGTTATCACTCACTTAATCACTGCCAGAAGCAGAGTCACGCCCACAAAGCCAATCACCATTCCCAGAGTCGAGCTCTCTGGCGCTTTATTGGCTACCAATTTAGCAAAATGGATTTCTCAACAATTTCGCATTGCTAATCAATCTATATCTACATTCTACTGGTCAGACGCTACTATCGTTCTTTTCTGGATTAATGGTGACCCAGCCCGTTGGAAAACGTTTGTTTCAAATCGCATCGTTCAGATTTTGGAACACAGCACACCAACACAATGGCGACATGTACCTACTGCGGACAACCCAGCTGATTGTGCCACACGAGGTCTTACGCCATCTCAACTAGCATCGCACAAGATTTGGTGGTCTGGACCCTCATGGTTAAACCAATCTCCAAGTCACTGGCCAGCCAGCGAATTTTCTACTCTGGACGTTGACACAGATGTTATTAAACATGAAGGAAAACCGATCAACATGCTAGCCAACCATGCTAGTCTGCCCGAATCTATTATAACTGCTTTCTCATCATACAACAAACTACTGTTTGTCATCGCTTATATTCTACGTTTTGCAAACAATGCCAAACAAATCTCACACAAACGTCAAACGGGTCCAATTCTTGTACAGGAACTACAGGAGGCCTTGGTAAAAATTGTTCGCCTTGTGCAGAAGGAGGCGTTTGATTTTGAAATATGCAAACTGAAACAGAACAAACAAATCCCAAGCACAAGCAAACTTAGTCAATTATCTCCCATTCTAGATACTCAGCAGATATTACGAGTGAGAGGTCGACTTCACAACGCTATGCATCTAGCAACAAGTCAACGACAACCAATTATTCTTCCAAAATCACACCACTTCACTGATCTTGTTATTCGCAACACTCATTTAAGCACATTGCACGGCGGAACTCAACTGACTCTTGCTACCATTCGACACCAATTCTGGATAATCAATGGGAAACAAGCCGTAAAACGTACCCTTGGAAAATGCATACAGTGCTTTAGACACCGACCTAAGCCCAGCTCGCAATTGATGGCTGATCTGCCATTTCATCGAGTCACTCCACCACAACGACCGTTTGAGGCTACTGGAGTAGACTACACCGGAGCCTTTGAGGTCAAGGCCTCTCGTCTTCGTGGACATGTAACATACAAAGCCTATATCGCTGTGTTCGTCTGTCTAGCAACAAAGGCTTTGCACCTTGAAGCTGTCACTGGATTATCGACAGCACAGTTTCTGTGGGCTCTCCAACGCTTTATCGGGCGACGCGGTTTCTGCAAGCATATGTATAGTGACTGCGGCACCAACTTCATTGGCGCAGACAAATCACTACAACTTTGGCATCGTAACTTTAAAAATGAAGTAAACCAAAAAATCGTGCCCGAGCTAACTGCACGCAAAATTCAATGGCACTTCAACCCGCCGCACAGTCCAAACTTCGGAGGATTATGGGAAGCGAATGTCAAAGCAGTGAAAACGCATCTATATCGCACATTCAGCGGAGTGCGGATGACATTTGAACAACTCTCCACAGTACTGGTGCAGATCGAAGCTTGCCTTAACTCCAGGCCTTTATGCCCTTTAAGCAGCGACCCCGATGATCTTTCGGCACTAACTCCAGCACATTTTCTTATCGGAGATTCAATGATGGCTCCGCCACAACCTGTTTCGACGGACTCATCTCTAACTACACAATTTCTCGAAAGCCAGAGACTGCTTCGACAATTTTGGAACCATTGGAGTACTGATTGGCTCTCGCATCTTCAATCGCGTCCTAAATGGCGTCAAGAAACCAAAAACTTGCAAGTTGACGACCTTGTTGTGATTAAGGACGAACGCTTACCGCCTCAAGAATGGAAACTTGGAAGAATTATTGAAGTACATCCGGGGAAAGATAAACTTGTCAGAGTCGCATCAATCAAAACTGCATCTGGCATATATAAACGTTCCGTGTCCAAGATCTGCCGTCTACCTCTTCCAACTCAAATCGAGGCCGCGCAGCCCTAATATTATAAAGCTCACTGTTCTTGCACTTGCGTATCCTAACAAACACTTATCTATTTTCAGCATAAAAACAGGCGCTCCAGAATGGCTTTAATACTGATCCCAGTATTGGGGGCGGCATGTACGGATTTGTAGCACACTTTGGCCGTTCTAAGGTTAAAGAGCGCCAAAGCAACGCCGCGGCGAATTAAACCTACGCTCTCCGCTAGCATAATTAAACTTGTCAAGCCTAGCTCGCACAATCCCAAAAATAGTTGCAAAAAGAGTGCTGTGCGTGCTGGTCGTGATAATTTATCTTCTTTCATTTTTTCTAATAATTAAATAAGCTATATTGTTTGCACTAATTCATAATTTGTAATAAATAGTTCGATTTTGAAGTCACATTATATCGGCAATTATTATTCACATTGAATTGAAAGTCCCCAGAGCAGTATATGCTCAACTTTGACATACCGTGCAGGTGAATGTCACAACAAGCATATAAATCGGTCTTACCCCCAAAAGCTCGTCAAAAGATTTTTCCCATCAGAAAATAAGCAGTGATATGAAATAACCTCATCCCTATAGCAAGTTGACTACCCAACAATAGTTGTCTATTTTAAAATACATTACACTTAAAATCAAAAGCTATTGCATTTTTTCGAATAATAACTTACAATCAATGATATCAACTCTTCTATCTGATGACGCTTGCACAAAGCACAGTGACAGGCAATAAAGATTGTGCAATATGGTAACAAAGAAAGTTAGATAAACTGTGATAACTGACAAAAGGCGCCTAAGTGTTTTTCAAGTGGTGCCAAAATTTACACTGCTCAACAAATTGAATACAGCTCTAAATAATGCTGTCAAATTTTAAGTCTCAATTTGGCACACAATGACCTCGTATTGCAGGCTGTTAAATACTTTGCACCAGATAACTTTGGGAAGTGTAATTGGCACAGTAATTAGCGAGCGACCCAAGCATTAGGGCATCATCTCAGTTGTCTAAATGAGTTCGAAGCAAAATCAAAGGCATTTACAGCGAATTTCGTGAGTTTAACATTGGCACACATAAATTTCTAAATTGTAAAACTTTCAATACGCTCAATTGAAAAGCAATTAAAAAAGATAGACGACTCGCTTGTCTGTGCGAGTTCTCAATCACAAGACATGCAAAAGTTAAATCATTTGTTGTACCAATCATACGACGGAGCAAGAGGGAGCTAGATGAAAGGCGAGCGAGTGGGGGAGAGAGTGAGTTGAAACCACATCCAATTGAAACAATCATAGCCAGTAGTAACCTGCACGAATACATATCGAGTTATTGAATTGTACTCTTCACACATTTCAATTGCGAGTATGCACGAAAAATCCAGTTGTCAAAGGAAAAACGGCAAAATGTTAGACAGTGAAAAGTTTGTATCTTATACATATGTATAGCTGTATTTTGCAACTTTTCTTTTTATTATGTAACGCAACTTTGTCTTTTGATTTTACTGTACAAACTTCACAGTTGCACTCTGACATTTGAGCATAACTTGTGGTTGGTATTTGATTAAAATTATTTCAAAAACTTTTTTTAAGCAATGTGTTCTTGATTGAAAGTGTTATTCTGCTCTCTTTAGTAAATAACTTTCGAAATTTTTATGATTCTGCTGCTCTCCAACTTGGCATATGGTGGCGCCACCTAGCGTGCACCTATGCAAGCGCGGAAACAACAACAACCTAACAGAAGCGTGCTGGCTCTTCTTCTCTCTCACTCTCTCTGCCAACACCGCACACATATGCAAACGCTCAACTTCTCGCTCTCTTGTGCACGCTGCTAACACAGCACACACAAGCGTAACACCATTTGTTGGCAATAACTGATTTTCGCAACGGCTCACGAGTCGGTCTTGGCACTCTTGAACAAGCTGTGTATCACCAGCTCCAGTGCATGCAGGTTCTGCGAGCTTGGGGAGGAATTCTCGCGGCACATACATACGGCCCACGGCTGAGCGTGATGCCCTGGCAAGGTGAAGGATGTTCCTTCTGGGGGGATTCTGTCTTGATGACTGAAGTAGCCCGACGTGAACCATTCCAAATAATTAAATTTATTGCAGAGGTAGGACTGTCAGGGCAGCTCAGAAGGGACACAATAGGTATTTTAGGTCGCGGTGCACTACTCCCTATTACCTTTATTATTATTATTACGAGCCGGTATTAACCCCAAGGCCCTAGGCATATCTATTTCAAGATTTGAGCCATCTGCCCATCTGGCTCAAGGCACTAAGTTTTTTCAGTGTCTAACACAGAGAGAAAGAGAGGCAAACAACATGCGTCGACGTATCCTACCTCATTGACGCTTGAAAAAGAATAAAAAATGTCATATATTTTGCCAAATCATGGGCTTAATCTATAAAAAAACAAAATTCATGTATTTTATATGGAGATGTCTATACATGTGTTGGTTACTGTTCATGAGCGTTTTCTCCGTTAGCTATTGGCATAATACTTGTGTATCGAGAAAAGTTGTCAATGTGGTGTCACCTGCATATGTTCACGAACGTTTTCTCAGCTACTAATGACTTTAAGGCATATGTATTACAAGGTATGAACCTTCTATCGGCAAAAGGCACTATTTTTGCGTGTACGAAACATCCTTTATTGACGTTTGCAAAAATATGAAAAATAGTGCCCTTAAAAGTGAGCGTGCGTCGGCAGATGGATCATACCTTGTAATTCACATGCCTCGATTTGCATAAATTGTCTGTGTAAGTCCGATAAGTCTTCGGTGCGTGATTCACAGCTCTACTAGAGCTACAAAAATAAGTTTCCAAATGTTGCAATTAATGAGTAATTCTATTATCCACACTCCCAATCTGACTTTAAGTCCTTCTTAGAAGCTCTTACCTCTTAGCTCCTCCGGTAGTGCCATTGCTTAAATAAATCTGGGATGGTTTTAATCGGGATACATAAAAAATTCAGAGTTTATACCCACAACAACAACACAATCACATTCGTATGTGCCCAGCGAGTTACTGCTGCAAGCATTTCTGCTCGAGATTACAATAAATCTAATTAGAATGGTAGTATTTTGAGTAAAAGAAATCGTATGACTTCGGAGACAAATAACATCTAAGAAGCGAAGGTAGTCATCGTTGAGCGCCAAACAACAACATATTATTTCTACAGATGAATATGTTATGTTATAATTTGAAGAAAAAAAAGTGAATTTTTGTGGTTTTTAGAGTGGACCAGAAAATAATGTGTTGTGTTTGTTTGAGATGCAAAATATTTCAAGAAGGAGTCGGTTATTTCAAACTTCTTTTCAACCCAGCCTTATGTGTTTTTTTGCCAGTTTTAAGCTTATGATGAGCTTATTCGAGCCAAGAAGTTGCTTGGCCTGTTTGAAGCTGGAATCTCTCCGAATACTGAAATTGTACCAGTTATTCTTCTTAGCGTAAACAATCGTTGACATTAAAGCATTACATACTTTAAGAAAACATTAGCTTGCGCTCAGAACAACAATCTCAAAAATCGAAGGCAAAGAAAAAAAGTTGTAGTATCAAACAAAAAACGATTTCCGAAGTCACTAAGTTCAACAACGACCTTGGGGGAGCATTTCCAAAAAGTGTAAAAAAGGATTTATTTATGCTTTGCATGGCTTCGGGTTGTTCCCTGCCATAGAATAATTTAAATTAGAAAAGCTGTCTGCATAATTTTTGTAACAAATCTATTCTGGTTTACCTTTAAATTCGTTTTAAAATATATGCATGTATTGCCAGGAAAATGATTTCTTTGTAAATACCAAAATGTCAGCCAAAATACAGCTTCATCTGTCGCTCAAGGTGAAATATACGTGGGAGCTAAAATTAAAAATTGTATGCACACACACACACACACACACACACACACACAGACACAGACACACACACACACACACATACAGCCAGAGAGTAGTTCGTTACATTATTGTGGCACAAAGTGCAGCTGCTGCTGTTGTTGTTGCTGTTGCAATTGTGCGCACTGGAGCCGTGCAAATGTCAAAGTTCACAACAAAAAACCCAGAGTAAGCGAGAGAGAGAGAGAGAGAGAGAGAGAGCGAGAGAGAGCTATAGAGGAAAAGCACAGACATATGTCAGTGAGGTAGCTAGAAGCAAAAGAAAGCAAGAGTGAAACAAAGCCAGAGTGAGAGAGAAAAGCACACGGAGCGTATACGTAACATTATGCCAGTTGCCTGCCAGGTGTGTCAGCGTAAACGCGCTTTTCATTTGATTTTCCTTGTACACGCACACACACACACACACACACACACACATGCCAGTTAAAAAACCCGTCATTGCGGCTTTTGCGTAAATCAATCGGATTTGCCTTTCGAACATGAATATATATATACATATATATATATATATATATAGCATACACATAGGCGCAGCATGGCAACCAAGTTAAAAAAGCAGACAACCATCCTTTCAACTTTCGTGCAACATTTCGCACATAGCGACACTCGCTGTATCTCTCTCTCTCTCTCGCCATCTAGCCATCTCGCTCGCTCTCTTCAATCCATTAGCCTCGGCCTGCCTCTAGGCCTGTTGCAGCAAGGAATGTACATGGGGCAGAGATAACTGAGACGTGCTTTTGGTTTTAATTAAATCGTTAACTTGTATTGGTTTCTATATTTATCTTTATCTCTTGGGTGGAAATAATGATATATAACTGACTATTAATAATGAAAAGGGTAAAGATGATCTACGCCATGTTTTGACTCGTCATTATTAAGCCGTAATTTCACTATCTGAGAAATCAGCCGAGCTTTGCATACTCGAATCTGGTAACCTTACAGCATTACGCAGCAGTAACTGCCCAAAAAAACGATTTCTTCTACATAGATATCGTGATATTATTCCTTCTTTAAGTGTAAGGCAGCAGTTACCATATAAGATGCGTCAAAACTCAGCTTCTCAGATAGTAAAGGCCGTCTATTTTTCATTTTCCGTCATATATTTCTAATAGTTTTGGGCATTTCAGTTCAATTTGAACATACAATGCATTATTTGAATTTTGTTGAACATACGTTCGGAACGAAACCTTATGAAAATTCGTTTCCTTTTATACTTGGTTTTATTTTTACTTTCTATATATTTAACTAAAAGAGCTCAACAAACTAATGGGATAAGACCGAAAGAGTGCATATATGTGCGTCTTTTTGCTCTTATGCATTCTCGAATTTGCATACAAGTGAGTCGGTCTGCGAGAGACAGCAACACAAGCAGCCTCGCACGTACGCTGTGCTCAAAATTGTCGCTTTTCAACAAAAATTTTGCATTTTTTAATGTTGCAGTTTTCCACTCTATTACTTTCTGACTCTTTATTACAAGCAATCCCGTTTTGAACCACATTCATGAGCTTTAGTTCCGGCTGCAAAATCAAATATTGCATTCTCTTCATCTCGTAACTAGCACATCATCTCTGCTTCGCGTGACTACAATGTGGGCTGGGCCTGCCTCTTCGTTGTCTTCCTGCAAAAGCCCCATTGAAAAACTTTCCTGCATTACTGTGTGAGTTAGCTTTTTGTCATGGGTTGGAAAATCTGGTTCTCGAGATATTCTTCGTCATTCAATTATGACTTTGTCAGCTGTGTGTGATTCCAATTTCATGACGAACTGCTATAGCAGCCAAACCATTGCAGCGGATCTGAAATACACAAAAACCGACAAACATTAGCTATCAGTTTGTTGGATGATAACTTAACACTTAACCAACTAACTTCTTTTAAGTTCCGATTTCACTAGCTGATTTAATAGAATGAGTTGCTCAACTTAGCTGATTTGGCATGACAGCTGAGTATATTTTAAAAATAGAACCACAATAAATCATTCATCTGAACATTTGGCGTCTTTTATCAAAGTTAAAGAATAGTTTCATGCTCTTTTTCTATTTTATATTTTATATTATAAATACAAAATAAAACCACATTTTTTCGACTGCCAATCCAGCTTAGTTTTTTAGATAGTGAAAACTTGCCTTTATCGAGTTTTTTTGAACTGTCTAAAATGAAAATATTTGTGCTGCAGTAGACATTGATACCGGCCGAAAATCTCTCTAGTATATATCCATTATGTAGAAGTACAGAAATGCTTCGAACATCAACACACGAAGTTAGCTTCTATACTTTGAGCTTCAGGATTCGCTCGATTTCGTTTGTCAGCCCATTACTCCTATATACTTCAACAGTTTCAGCCATATTATTTAAAGCTTCGTAAGTCCAGTAAACGCTTTTTCTCATGTAAAAATCGTTTTGAGTCCTTGCATAAGACTTTTCCACGAAAGTTGAAAAGCCACATTGATAACTGGTAGACTTATTATAAATTCAAATCTGTCTCTGTTTCGATGTTCGCATAACATTTATAGTGTCAAACGCAAATAAGTTATAAAAATCATCCCAGATAATATATGAGTTAAGTTATTCTCTAAAACAACACTTGTGAGTATGGTTAAAAAGAGCAATTAAATTGAAATTTATGTTCCAATTTTAGTCAAATTGCCATAATCCGAGCCACAAGTTCGTTAAGTGCTGTCGCACACACTTTATTTATACGCCTTCAGTTGTAATTCTCGTGGGAAAGCTGTAAAAACAAGCGCTGCCAATGATGTTTTTAATTTTCTTGATAAATTACATTTTAATTTATGATTTACAGCAGGGGTCGGCAGTGGCAGGACAGACATTAGCAGAATTCTAGTCGCTACAAAAGTTATCTATGAGTTGAGCACATGCAACCAAAGAGTTTGCTGCTGCCGACCACTGAATGTTAAGCTGTTTGCAACTGTTGGCCGAAAGAACAGCTTCTTCTAGCAGTTGCAACTTGTATAACAATTTTTCGTTGCAATCAAGTACTGTCAAAGCATGCAGCTTTTTGTTGTCTACTAGTTGGTGAAAAACAGAATATGCAGTGCGCAGACGCTTTTCTGGGATTAATTATTAAAGAGGAAGAAGTGGAAAGAAAGAAAAGTGTTGCAATTATAAGAACTCTCAAAAGAGATAGTACTTCTTGAAAAGCTAGAGACTGCACTCATTTCCAGTCAAGTTATTTACTTGACCTATGTACCCCTACTAAGCGCGTTTGATGGGCTTCTTACATGATTTATAGCGTTGTATGCAATTTAACTTTAATGGATGACTGCTTGATAACAGAATTTTGTTTTGGGCTCACATGGCGTTTGTATAACTGTTTAACTGTTGACATTTATTGACCCAGTTTCTGGTTAAATTAAAAACCAAAATCATCAAGAGCCCAACGAAAATGTTAAAGTTCAAGTTATTGGCTCCTAAATAAAGTTGCCGACATCCTTCAACACTTTGTACTATATGGCAGTTGAGATGCAATGACATTTCCAGCTTGAAGCAATCACTCTTAATTACAAAATGACAAGCCCGCGCTTTGGGCTAACATAAACCTAGCAGCCTTAGGCCCAAGGTGGAATAAAGAAAGGTGTGCTCACTATCAGTATGTGTCTCTTTATTCCACCATGCTTAGGCCATAGACGACTGAGCACGCCGAGCGCAAGAGAGCGTGAGGGAGCCGCATTTGTAGAAATAAAGAGCATAGAAACCAAGTAAATGTTAAATGTCGAGTGCGTGTAGCAAAAAAAAAAAATTTTATTGAACTTTCCTAAGAATTGTCATCAAGTGAAGGGTTTGTTCCATGAAGCAATGAAACCTGTCCTACAATAACCCAAAGCTGTCTACCCTTGTTTCCCTGCAAATAAAGCATGCAAATGAGCTTAAGTAATATATTGAATTGCAAATTTTCTGCGACTTTGGCGTTAGCAGTTTGACGGATACACGCATTAGTTGGTATCGATTTTTAGATTTTTTTAAGTCGTTATAAATGGAAACCATTATATTATTAAAGGCAAAGTTTTAAGGTTTAAGACAGCACTCTAAGCATGCACCACGTATTACAACTTTCGCTCATTAGTCGTTGTCATTTTTTAGTTGAGTGCCTCGTTTGTGACTAGGTTGGTAAAGTTTCTTAATTTAACTTTAATTAAGGCGTTGCAAATGTCAAAACTTTCTTTAGTCATCTAAGTTGATTTGATATTTATGTCAAAGCTATTTACGCCCATTCATATCTATCGTGTGCCATAACGCGCTTGAGAATGCAAAGTGAAAAATTCAAGCTTAATATGTCCTTTAAGTGAGATTTTGCTCAGACAGAAGAGTGAGCACTCCTGGGTCATGGTGGAATATACCAAGGTGTGCTCACTCTCAGTATTTGTCTCTTTAAATTGTTGCCAATTTAGTCTACGCCACACACATAAATGCAAGCATTGTCAACATATTTGTATGCATGTCAGCTTTTACACATAGCTGAGCTTTTGAGCTTTCGCTCACAGAAATTTGAGCAACTGAAAATACTGAGAGTGGGCACACCTTTGTTTATTCCATCATCGTTCAGAGCAACAAATAAGTAAATGCAAAATAGAGCAAAAGCTTAGCTTTATATTCAGAGCCAAAAAGGAATAAAACCGAGGTGTGCTCACTCGAAGTCGCTGCCTCTTAAAATAGTTACCAATTTAGTTCACATCTGATAGATGTGGTGAATTGAAGTCGGAGCGCAAATTGTCCACGCAATTCTAGTTGTTGTTACACATGCATACACACATGTCTAGCAAGTTTTTACGCAAAGCTGAGCTTTTGAGCTTTCGCTCACACAGAAGATTGAGCACACCTTGGTTGTATTCCACCATGGTTCAGAGGGCGTCGTGTTTTTGCTGATATATAGCAGCGGCAGCCAGATCAAAGAGCGAACAAATGAGAGCTTTTCCTAAGCTTATTAGCTTTCTGTTCAAGACTTGCCGCTTGCTGACAATAAAAGCAAAATTCCTTCGATCAATAACGCACTCAATATTTTGTGTGTGCTAATACTTTACTTTCGAAAAGTGAAACTTCTAAGGCAAATGTTAGGGTGGGTCAAAAAGAAAGTTTAAAATACCGCCCCCGCATTTGAAAACATATGTCAAGGGTATTTCAAAGGAAGAAAACAATTTTTTCGGTCTACTCTAAGAACCGCCAAATGTTTTTTTTTCTCATAGCTTGATGGTTTAGCACTTAATGCTAAAAAAATCGTATTTAAAATACCTCTAGATTGATCACCCTGTTTCACAATATAATTATATATGTATCTATGTGCGAAAATCTTTGGGGCTGTTTATAAATGACGTCACCACCGAGGGGGATGGAGAGGGGTTCATAAAAGTGTGACTTTTTGTGTGTTCCGAAAACTTGCCGTCACAATCAAAATATTAATAAATTTTTAATGTTTTCTTTTAATTTAAAATCGGAACATCGATCATAGATCTTGCATTCAATTTTAAATTTTTATGTGTGTCGTCACACTAGCGGCAGGGGGGTTGTCTAAATGGGACTATTGGCACTATTGTGCCAAGTGGACAGGGAGTTTTAAAAATACTGGAAATTTTGGTGATGTCATTTATGGACAGCCTCTTTTTCTAAATAAGATACTTATGTCTAAAAAACGGGTTCATATCTACGGTTTAACTAATCTTATGAGATTGGGAGAAGTTGTTTCAAAATTAGTCTTAATTCTGTAGTTTTTAATTATTGGTATAGTTCAACCTTTCACATTTCTCTTATTGGCTTACTTTCTTGTTTCATGTAATTTTTGATGTTCTGTTCTGTTATTGTTGTTTAATTCACGATTCCTAGAATATTACTTCAATTGAGGAAACCCTGGAAACGTGCAGTAGGCCAATATTTTTCGGTTATGATAGCATATATTGCTTAAAGATTAATAAATGAAAGAATAAAGAAGAGGGTAATTCTCCAAATTGAGCGCTCAACTATGTATGTATTGGCCTAATTATTCGTAACAAGGTAGGATCACTCTTGCACAATCGCTCTCTTGACTTGCTTATTTTCCAATTTCGCTTATTGCTTATTTCCAACTTCAATGAGCAAAGTTGTCTTCATATATATGTGTAGGCGTTTATACGTGTGTCTATTAAAGGAAATTAACTAAGCAAGCGTGAGAGCATAGTGATCGTGCCTTGTAAGGAGTCGGCAGCGGCAGCAGAGAAGTTGCAAAGAGTGCCCTAAAATCTTTTAAAGAGGCCGCACGTATCGAACTTATGTCGAGTGCTCACACAGAGATGGCAGCAGTGCTGGCTCATGATGGAATAAAACCAAGGTGTGCTCACTCTCCTTCTTCCAGTTACCAAAATGAATGTGAGCGGAAGGTCGAAAGCTCAGCTTTGTGTAAAAACTGACATGACATGAGTGTATGCATGTGTAACAAGAATCAAATTCCGTGGACAATGCTCGCACCGACGTCCATTCACCACATCTATCAGACGTATAATAAATTGGTAACTGTTTTAAGAGGCACCGACTTCGACTGAGCACACCTTGGTTTTATTCCATAATATGCACATTGGCACAAATACTATTGTAGCGACTTAAATTCGGCCAATGTCCCTTCTGCCTTTGCCGACCTCTGCTTTAAATTCAAGTATTTTTAATATTTCGAGAAGCTGAGAATGACTGAATGACGAGAGTAAGATAGACTTAACCTGGTACTCGCACATAGAGTGAGAAAAGAGCGTGTGAAAGAGCAAGAGGGAGAAGAGCAAATAACAACCTTTATCGTTGAAGTGCGCAACGAAACTGGAAATAGTCTACTCAAAAGAAGAGAGCATGTAATATGAGATTACCTGTTTCAGTATACCTTAGACGAGAGTATGAGCCTTTACAAAACCAATAAGCAAATGGCTGTCTTTTTTGTGATTTTAGTGTTGTTATTGCAAACATACTACACACAACATTGAAAACTGTGAACAAATACATAGATGAAATAATACATGCATATGAGGGGCTACAAATGTATGCGTATGTATTACATACACAAGTTTTTGATGGTTAACCAGATATCACATTGTATAAGCCAATTTATAGTTAGGCTTAGCCTATCGTAGTTAGGCTTAAGTGTTCGTTAACTTTTGAATGAGAATGCAGTTCTATAGAAGGAAAATATATACAAAAACTATATGAAAACTTATTTCTTTTCTTTGCAGCAAAAATTTTACTGTTCTATATAATATTCTATGCGGCGTTAACCGGCTTCTTCGCTGGAATTTTCGCTGTATTTTATCAAACATTGGAATATGATAAACCCAAGTGGATGCTTGAAAATGGCTTGATTGGCTCGAATCCAGGTAAGTTCTATAAAAAAACCGAGGTCATGTAGTATTGACATTGAAAGAAAATTTGATTGAATTCCATAGAAAATTCGAATAAAATGTCAAAAGCGTTAATCGAACACACCTAGGCGAAAGGTGCCCATAAGCAATGTGCGAGAGTGTGTCAGGAATTTAAATAAAAATACGACAAAAGCAAAAATTATACATATGTACATTTGGGTGTGTCGAAAAGAAATATGACTATGCTCATAAAAATTATGATTTATCAACTTTTCTTTATTACCCACGAAAAGCCTGCATGAAAAGTAGAAGGACGGAAAAAAGGGGGCGTAGGAAACGATATATCTATATTTAAGATAATGAGTGTACACAAAGAGCTTAAAAGCAACAGAGTGGAATCCTGGACATTTTTTCCCGATATGCTTGCGTTGCTCTCTCTCTTAGAACGATTCATTCATAGGCTAAGAAGAGACTGTCTCGGGATGCATTTCAGAAAGTTGAGGCAATGTAACCGCCAAGGATTCCACTCTATAATTATTATGCTTTTTAGAGTGTACAATGCAAATAAATTAGAAATTTACCAAAGTTTCAATTGACTGTAACTTCTTTGGCTTTAAAGTTAATTGTATACTTATTTTACACGAATTCAATGATTTTGTAAGGGATATTTTTTTTTATATAAATTTACAATTTCTTTCCGGCTGAAGGTCAAAAAAAGAATTTAATTTTAAGGAAATAAATAACATCAAACATTAAAAAACTTTGCGGTTTTAACTTCTTTGTTGGACCTTGAACTGGGAAGAAAAAGCTAAAGAAGAAGATCAGGTCGCAAATTAAAATTCATATAATTTGCAATTTCGCTAATAAAATATAACTCCTGAGCGAAATAACCTATAAAAACTAAATATATCTGTCATTAAAGCTTGTAGAACTTGAAAAGAGAACTTCAGATTTTCTGAGGCTCTTTTTAGTTGTATTCTTCTTTAGGGATGACCACCATTCGAACGTCAAGAAAAACTCGGAAATTTCAGCCGTAATGTGTAAAAATCGTGAAATCGATTTGATTTTAATACTTGGTACCTGAATTTCCTTTTTTTTCTTCTATGTAAAAACTTTTTTTATTAACCTGTTTCACTTTTTACCACATGTTTATTTTTTTGGGTCAAATTGACCCAAATGTTGCCAACTTTTGCAATTAGCTGAGTAAGCTTTGACAAACATCTACTGCTCTACTTGATTCTCATGCTGTTCTACCAAAGATAAGTACAGTGGGAAAGAGAAGCACCCAAAACTTGTGTGCATGAGGGTTATCGCGGAACCCCTTAGTCATTTGTAAAAATCGGTTTTCCAAAGTTATGCAGTTCTTAGAGTGGAACAAAACAAATTTTTTGCTTCTTTTGACATACTTTACGTTTTAAGAAACTTTTTTTGTTTTTACGGGGATTAGCGTCCCACCCTAATGTGCATATGTATTTTAAAAGTTTCCAAAATATGCATATACTTAGGCTAAACTTTGGTTAATTAACTAATGGCACGCTCTCTTAAACCAATTGATTGTCTGATAATCAATTCTATTAGCTAATGAAACCGACAAGATTTCTGTCCAACTTTTGTGTGATGCGTTTCTGATGTGGTTTTATCTTTGCAGGTCTTGGTTTCCGACCAATGCCACCAGAGGCAAATGTTGAGAGCACATTGGTTTGGTATGAATCATCGAAGCCCGACAATTATAGGTATTGGGTCGACGAAACTGCCCGATTTTTACAGTGTAAGTATGCAAAATAAACACATTTAATTTTCATTTCAAAGCAAATGTAAAGTTTTACATTGCAAACTTTTTAAACCGAATACCGTAAAGTTTATCTTGCGCTCAATAACTTGTAAACCGATGAATTTATTTTCAAATTCTTGCGTTTTCGTTTTGATTTTTGATGATTTTTCAATTTTACAAAGATCACAGTAAGTGAATATAACTGATAATATGTCAAGTATTGCCAAATATCACGAAATGTTGCTTCTATGCTGTATTGCTAGTAAAAGCTAAAGAGCTAAAACTTTAAAGGATATACACAAAGTCACTGCTTTACTTAATCCAATTTCGTTTATTTAAATACACGCAGCTTACGAGGATATACCCAAGAAGAACCAAGTGAACTGCTCCTTTGAACAACCACCTCCAGAGGGCAAGGTGTGCGGCATTGAGACGCACAGCTTTGCACCTTGCACTTTGGAGAACAAATTCGGCTATCATGTGGCACGGCCCTGCGTATTCCTTAAGCTGAACAAGGTAAGCACTCACCACAACTTTGCTTATCCGGCGGAAAATACAATATACTCATGAATATTTTATTTCAAAATCTTAATTATATCTTGCTCCTTGGCTGCGGTCGACTAGATTTACAATTGGGTGCCACAAATTTACAACGATTCGAAGACTTTGCCCGACGACATGCCCGTTGAGTTGAAGCAGCACATCAAGGAGAAGCAGAGCCTCCGACCAAATGAGGTGAGTGGTGGCACACAGCACGGAGTCATCAAAATGGAAATTTAATCCGGACTATTCAATTTCTCTCCGTCTCTTTCTCTCTCTCTCTCTCTCTCGCTCGCTCGCTCTGTTTTTACGCATTAATTTGCAGACTGGCGTCGTTTGGGTATCCTGCGAAGGCGAAAATCCTGCTGATGTTGAGAATATTAAGGCACGCGATTATTATCCACGCATGGGTTTCCCTCACTTCTATTTCCCATTCAAAAATATTGAGGGCTATATACCGCCAATTGTTGCTGTACAATTTACCGTTGAGAGTAAGTATTAAAGCAAGGACATATTTCAATTATAAATAAAAAACCGGAAAGCAGAAGAAGACCTCGAAATCAGTCATTTCTTTACATTGAATACATTTGCATCTTCATTCATAACAGTTTAATTCTAAAATAAAAGATACAAAACGCGAATAAACTAATGCTAAAACAGCTAACAAATTTGACATTAATTAAAGGCGTTTGGGTAAAAAATACTAAACCTTTTCTTGTAAATTATGGGTCATTGATTTCGAATGCTTTTTTAGAGAGTGGCATTTTTTCTATCATCTCTTATAACTTTACCGTTTCCTTAACGATTTTGATATTCTCTTAGCTTGGATTTGTAGTCGGTCTGAATTATGTATCATTACTAATAAGGCTTACTTATCGGACATTAAAGGCCTTATCGCATGCACTTTTTAAGGTGCCAACAAGACAGTAGAGGTAGTCCTTATTAGGTTGACCCAGAGGGGCTGACGGGAATAAAATTAGCTTCAAACCCTCAGTAGAGAGAGTTCAGTTAGTTTTTCTGGGTTTTGCAAACACCTATGTAGTTTCTGGGAAATCAAAGTTTGGCTGTACCTATGATTAGAGTAAAAGGACCTTTCAATTACTCAACTGATCAATCAAAGAGTGGGGAAACTCCCAACGATTTTTGATAATGAGAGTTGAGGCGAGCAAAACTACGCGACATGCTTACTTCGAAACTCGTGTAGTCACGAATTTGTATCTGAATCATATTTTGCGATAAGGTCAACATGCTTGCCGTCACGCTCGTACAATGTAATGATCGGATGGTGTGACTCTGGCATGGCAATAGCATATGAACTAGAGTTGGTCCAAACTGCTCCGATTTTTATAACTAATTAATTAGAAAATTGATGATATAATTGAAAGTTACCTACGATCGAACTAGATTAGATTTTTTTTTCTAACAGCATACCGATTTGGATGTTAAAATCTAATATAAGACAAGCACTCGACTCTTATGCCGCGATATGGTGTTTGTCGTTTTTTTTTTCTTTCGGAAAAGGAGCACATGAAAAAAGATGTGGAAAACGGCTTTATTGTTTTTCAAAATGTGCTTCAATTCATTTTCGAAAAACTTTTGCCACCCTGAATGAGGTACCTCCAAAACATGTGTTTTGGACGCATCCACAGCTTCTTCAGATGTAAAAAAGTGTGAAGCTTGCAATTTTTTTTTAATATGTGGCAATTAAAAGATTTAAATGGGTGTCGAAACCACGCCCATTATTTGGAGTTTTTGGGTGCTGAAAGCTCGTCACATGACGGCAAAAGTCTTTGAGGTGTCGATAATTCGAAAGCCTTGGTGAGAAAAACCGTTGCCGGGTTCGAAATCAGCGAGCCCAAATTTATCCTAAAAGGCCTTTTTTAAGCAAGGTCTTTTATTTTTGTTGTCTAGTGTAATTTCGTTCATTATTACAATGCGTGCGAGAGAGCATTCAGCATACAAAGAGCTCTCTTACTAACATGCAATAAGTACAAATTTACCTTTTCATTAAAACAAATAAAGAGTATACGAAACTTAGTCAAGGTGCCATCTAATATGGCGCCACGAACACGCGTGATATCTATAAAATTCCTTACGTCTCTTTTAATATATATAAATATATATTAAACTGGCCGTATTGTCGTTACTGTGACGTGCATATGCTCCAAATATCAGACTAAAAGAGTTAAGACAGTTGCGTAATAGCATGCCATGGAGAACAATAGTTTCCGGATTTCTAATCAAACTTATGCCAAATGCCATAAAAGCAGACTATAAGCAGCACTTCCATGCCACCCTTCCCCAGTTCCAGAAGAGACAATATGTACTTCTCGCGACCCAAATGGCAATAAATACATAAATGCCAGCTTAAAAATTCAAAGCAGTTGCGTTCTTGGCTGTGTAAAACGGGAACGGGAACGGGAACTGGAACAGGAACGTCAACGGGAACGGCAACGTCCACAAACTCAATTTTCCGACACAATAAACAACCATAATGTGAGTGTGTGTGTGTGTTCCTGACGTAAGAAATGCCAAAGGAAATCCAACATATTTTCGCAAAGAACATGTCGAAGCCATTAATCCGAGTAGCTTAGCAATTATGTAAGGGTCGGAGTGGAGGCGGCAAATCTTTACTATTCAGAACAAAAGCAAAAAATTAATACCACAGAGACGCATTCTGTGCAGCGTATGAATAGGCGTGGCACTTGAATACAATGTTCATGTCAGTATCATTTAGGCACTCAAATACTTTAAGCTGTAACTGTACTACGGTAACAAATCGACATGAGTCGAATCATTTATATCTTTTCCGGGAAAATGCGGAATTTCAACAAACATTTTTTGCTATAACTCTTATCTTCTTGTTAAGTGGTCATACAAACCCGTTACCGGGTTACAGTCTGATGTAAAGCTCTCCTCCAGCCGTCTCTGTTTTGGGCACGCCTTCTCCAATCGGTGATACCAAAGGTAGCTAGTGTGCTCAATCTTGCAGACACATCGTCTTACAGGCAAGAGTCGATAGACATGCTGCTTCGTTCCCCCATGTTGTACGACCTAATGAGGGATGGGAAAATGTAATCGTATTCGCCACGGACAAAAGCATACTCTTTGATGAGCATAGTGCAAGAGTCCTGCCGGAAATTTGAGGAGTTGAAAAGAAAAAAAGAATTAAGAGTAGTCTTTCATACAACTTGCAAAACATCTTCGCAACTATCGTTGAATGAAGTACTCATGGTTAGACCGACAATACAACCATGTCTGTACAGCGGCCCATCCACTATGCATCATGATTGGCTTGCTATACCCTGTACACAAAGTGTAAAAGGGTATTATTAATGTATGTAACAGAAGGAGGCGTGGCAGACCATTCAATGGGCAAAAATGATCAGGAGCAATAGCCCAGTCGATATAGCCATGTCCGTCCGTCCGTGTTGTATCGTGTTTCTCAGAGAATATAAGAGATAGAGAAAAAAAAAATTTATCAATAGATGCGGATTTTTGACGTGACAGATTCTATGTTTTAAAAATGACCGAAATTGGATATGTACATAAAAAATTATAGTCAAAAATAGGCTGATTTCGATCCTCTTCTCATATAAACTGCTCTGGATAGTTCCGTTCCCGTATTTTGTGTTTATAAAGAAAAAGGGTACAGGATATTCCACTGGGGCACCGTCCCGACTGTCTGCATCAATTTTTTATTTTATTTTAGTAAATATAAATTTGCTGATGTACGAACATTAAAAGTGACGCCCTTCCATCAGGTCGTCCATCAGCACACGTACAGTGATATATTCAATCATGATGCAAAGTGCTAAGGTTCAGATTCCGATCATAAATGACGGCTGACATAACCAAAATGTATAATAATGTAAATTGACGAGGATCAACGCAATTTCCAGTTGATCAACTGATAGGAAGAACTTTTAGAACCATTGCAGATCTACGAGTTAAACACTATGACATATGGTACTGATAGCTCTGCGTTCTTAGCGATCAAAGCGCACAATCTCATAGCATCGCCTCACGGTTGCTCGCCAAAGACTTTTCTTCGTTGAGGACTTGTCGTCAGGTCATCTTGCTCCCTGATTGGGCTGGTTGATGTTTTGGGGCCTGCTGGTTTCTTCCTAGCAAGATGGGCAAAGAATTGCCAAAACAGCAGAAGCTCAGTTCGACGAAACAGACAACTCGTAGCTGATATAGCCGACAGAAAAACTTAAGCCCTCATTTGTAGTCCTAAATCTGACGAGTTCCGTACTCCGCTTTGACGGAGAAGTGTCAAGAAAGCCGTCCCACAAAGCGATCCTTTGTGTCCTTAACAGCTTCTCGCTTATTCGATCCTATTAGACTTCTATGCCTCCTCTTCATTCAAGAGATTTGGCTCCTCAAATTGGCTTGAAATGATGCACTCCCCGATCAGCTCCGGCTGGATCTAAAATCAATAGAAATTTTGAAATAAGTTGAATATAATATTCTTTGTTTACACTGAATAAGCGTTTGATGCAATCACATGGCAGGTCAATTTAATGCTTTGTTGTAAATTCCCATTCTTCGAGAAGCATGGGAATTCGTGATTAATTCCAAGCACTTCCAAAGATTGTGCTATATTTCCGGCGAACCGGAAATTGAACGCGTTCAAGCCCGAAAGGAAAATCTGTGGAAATCTCGGAGTAAGCAGTCCTTCCAGTTGATTTTGCCTTTGAGTATTGTTGTAATATTGCTCTTGAGTTGCTTTAAGGCCAATTTTGTTCCATTGTACAATTTCGGAGCATAATGATAACAGATCCAATCTTCAATCATAAATTGTGTGGTGGTAGTCCTCTTTTATCATTGCGACCGGTGAAAACTTTCATTGCCATTCACCAAAAATTGATCCGAGATAATCTCAGCAGAGGGATTGTTTTGCAACACAGCTCGCATATTGTTCGTCAACCGCAGCTTACACACAAAAGCTTTAATCACGTTTAATTTCATCGGAATGACAAAATAAGTTTGTCGAAAATCGCCCGCCTGCAGATTCTGTGCGCATTTAAAACATCTTGTGCTTTCCAGTTTTCCGATTTGCCAAAAATTCTCATGGCAATCGGTGCAGATACGAAAAGTTTTAAGCCATAATCCCCATCGCAACCATATTCGCATTGGGAACGCCTTGTCCGACTTTGTAAATTTTGTCAGTAGTGATGACAAAATTTCAGTTAACAACGATGGCAACTTTTTCGAAACCAAACCGTTTCTTTCTCATTCTACAGCTTCAATAACTGCATAAAAGAGATGTTTAGTGACACAGAAATCAATATGTTGATAAGACAACTTCCAAGAATTGCTGACTAAGTAACAACTGGAACTCTTCTATAAGATCTTAGTCGAAGTGTGCGATTCCGATAATGAACTGCATTGGCAACTTCTATGACCTTCTGTCTCAATTCTTTCTGGAAGTGTTTTTTGTGCCTGCACTGGTCCATTTCCAACGTTCTTTTTAAGAATGCTCAGCTGAGTTGTTGATTGACAATTCAAATTTCTATACATACCGCAATTCTGCAGTGATTGATCGCTAATAAATATTGATTGATTGCTAGCTTCTTCTTTTTCTTAACTGGCCATAACAACCAGTGTTATCGGGTTACAGCCTGATGTAAATACATTCTTTCATTGGAATTGTGGTTTTACGTGGTGGGTCCCAAACCCTACGCAAAACCCTTTTAAGGCCTACTGGTCTCGAAAGAACCCAATGTCATTGTTAGTCGCCTCATACGACAAGCTTTGAGCTGCTGTGGTGGTATTCTCTAACCTGCTCACCACACGGGGATTGATTGCTAGCATAGTAGCCTTTGATTGCCAATTCATCTCTTAGATGGGGTTTCTTAGCTCCGATTCTTTTTAAGGCAAACGATAATAAACTTTGATTGATTGTTACTCTAGTACTTAAATCTATACTTATTACTTAATATTCGCAATGTTTTTTCTTCAATCATTCTATAGCCGGCGTCTTGATCAATATTGAGTGCAAAGCCTGGGCACGTAACATTAATCATGATCGCTCGGATAGGAGAGGATCCGTCCACTTCGAGCTGATGGTTGATTAAGAGAAACATTTCGGCGTAACAGCAGTAGAGGAAAAGCTACAACAACAACAAGTACAGTAACAACAAAAGCATTAAGAACAACGGAGAGGAAGCCAGCGCAATTGTTGTTAAATTAAATAAGTATATAAGCAAAACTTATACATAAAAAAATAATAATGAAAATTAATAAAAACGAAGAAAAGATGAAAGAAGCGAAAGCGAAAAGTAGCAAGCAAAAAGTTAAACTATGAACAAAATACAGCAACAACCAAAGAAAAAAAAATTAAAGCATAGTACTAAAAGGCTACAGCTACAAAATGAAACTTCAAAACAAAATAAAAAATAAAAAATTTAAAAAAAAAAATAAAAATAGCGCTAAAAATTGCATTCCTCTAATTGTAGCTAATCGACCCACACACAATTCACATTACTTAATTTGTTAGGCAAATTTGATTTAGTTAACAACTTAGAAAATAAAAAATAAATATTTCAACTAAAAAAATTGGCTAAAGACATAATAGACATAGTGCAAATATGACATAATATATTTAAAATTGTTGCTTAATGTTTTTCTGTTTTGTTGACTTTTTTGATTTTTTGGTGTAATTTTTAAAGATGTAAACGACAAATAGCGCAGCGAACAAAACTTAAAAACAAACATTAAATTAAATGTACTTAAATGAGAGACAACATAACAAATAATATTAAAACCAATTATTTGTATTTATATATAAATATATGAAATAAAAATGTAACATTAAAAACGATATATATGCACATATGTGTCACAAAAACCATATTATTTGTTTAAATTAACATTATAAAAATAAACAGCAAAACAATAAAAAAAAAAATGTTTAAATAACAATTTAAAAAGCGTAACATAAATGTAGATTTTAAATAAAAAATAATATAAAACAAAAGTGAAACACTGCAGAAAAGCAAGAAGCAGCAGTTGCAAAATTGAAAAAAAGAGCGCATCAAATAAAAATAAAAAAATACACCAAAAGTTAAATTTAATACTCTTCACTAATTATTGAAAAAACAAAAATGAAAAAAAAAAAACGAAAACCGAAAGATCATTATTGTGAAATTTGCATGAACAAATTATTTCTAAATCAAATAAGATTATTGAGGCAAGCAAATAAAACATACATAGCTGAAAAAATAAAATACAGAGTAACTGGTTACAATAAAAAAAAAAAGCAAAAGCATATGAAGTTAGAAAAACTATTATGTATACAAAAACCCAAAGAAAATCGAATAATAAAATAAAAACAAAAACAATTTAATTCAACTAACTAAAAAAAAATCAACTACTACCGTTTGATATTTTTTAACAGCTAGCATAGCAAAGACCCAAGTACCGTTAAGCCCCGCTAGGCACTAGCAGCAGCAGCAGCAGCAGCAGGGAGTACGACCGGCAAGGGTGTGTCCTCGAACCACAAACCAAAAAAACAGCTACGAAAAACCATAAAGAAACACAAGTACAGTTACACCCACCCAACATCTCTGAGAAATGTACCAAACAGAAGAGTTATACCAAATAAAGCTTAGGCACACGTTCGAGAACTATGTTTTAGTTTACTCTCAACTCTAAACGCATTTTTGATAGCCACCAAATTGAATCTCTAACAAACTTACTTAAGATTCGGTAGACAAAACATAAAATTAAACGTATATTTAGGCCTCAACTAGCTTAAAAAAACTTTCTCGCTCTCTTAAAAGAAAAAAAACATAACAAAAAACCAAAAAAAAAAAAAAATTGTAATAAAAATAATAACAAATGGCATACCAACAACATAACAACTTACCCCCTTTTTCCATCCACTTAACTAGTGTAATAGCAAATAAGAGGCATAAATTTAAACATAAAAAATAAAAAATAAAAAACAAAAATGTTACACCGTTTTTTGCCATACAACAACGCAAAAGCGCTAAATAATAGTTTAACAGAAATCGTTATATGTAAATCGATAAATATTATAAATGAAATATTAAAAACAAAGTAAAAAGCAAACTTGTATTTAATTAAAAGAAAAATTTGCGTTAATTAGCAAAGAACAAAGTGCGGGGGCGTGTCTTAGGGTCACAAAACTTGCAAACAGCTTTGCAAATTTCGAAAAATTTCCGATAACACATTAGTTACCGAAAGCAATAGCTAGCCCCGCTTTTAATTTAGCGCGTATTTTCGCCTTTTTAGCTAATTTTATGTTTTTCAAAAAGAGTAAAACTTAACAAACTGTAGTAAAAAGCAAAAGCAAGCTATTAGTTAAGTATCGATAAGTTTATCGATACGCGTGTTGGCGCGTCATACAGAGTATTGCAATGTTTGGTGCAGTTGCGAGCAGGCTAAAAAAAAATTTAAAAAAAAAATAAAAGTTACATTTGATGCCAATAGCGCGCTAAAATTTCGATTTCCATTGTATTATGTGCACAAAATTCTATATCGATGTTTGGTTTTTGACCCGGCAAAGTGTGTTCCCAAAACCGCCGATAATTATTATTGTAGTAGGTTATCTAGGGTAATGTACAACTTAAAAATGAGTATATGAAAATAATACATAAAATCATAAAAATAAATACATAAATATATATAATGAAGAAACTGCCAAGTAAATGTTTGACCCTCTAGTGCGCGCGTATTCAAATTTCAAATTCTAAAAAATCAAATATAAAAAAAATTGCCATTTTTTTTTTTTAATTTTTCTTTGTAATTTGTTTAGCGGCCAGCAACTGGCACCAAAAGTTAACAGAAACTTTGCACGCTATGCGCTGTGCTGCCTGCGTCAAACTTTGAACACAAAATGTTTTTAAATTTTACTTACACACTTTATATATTTAACAAGTATATATATACTGCCATTTTTTACACCAAGTGTAAAGCAAACATAAAGCTTGCAAATGACGAAACATCAACAACAGCAAGCCACTCAAACAAAACCAAAAAAAAAAACACAATGTAGCAAAAAATAAAAAAATATAAAAAAATACACTTAAATGTTTAAAAGTTTTCAAAATTGTTATCGCGCGCGCTTAATACTAGCTAAGCAAAAAAAATACTAGCCAAGTAGCTGCGATATTTCAGGCTCAAGGGTTTACTTTTCGCACTTGCAGGCAGCGAACAGCGCCTAGTACGCACATTGACGCAACACCGCCAGAAAAAGTGTAACAAAATTGGAAAAACATATATTTACAGAGACAACAAAACACAAGTTCAATGTATTTGTATTTGTTTTTAGCAATTTAAAACGAAATTTTGGCTAAACTTAAAGCGCTGTCATAAAGAAAAGCATTAGAACCCCCAAAATCAATAAAAAAAAAAATAAAAAAAAAACAAATTAAAAACTATATACATATATATATATTTAAAGTAAAGCTATGTAGCTTTAAGACATTTAATATATATATATATATACATATATAAATAAAATGTTGAAACACACAGCATGTAAATTATATTTAAGTATGAATGCAAATATTTTTTGAATTGAAAAATTAAATTTGGCGTAACCTTCAAGCATGTATTGATGTACTAAAAAATAAAGCCCACTAAACTACAAAATTTGTTCAAAACAAACTTGCAGCAGCTTTTCGGTGTCAGAGCGCTAAAAAAGCAGCAAAACATTTTTAGTTCGGCAAATATATATATATATTTAAAAAATAAATCACCCTAGTCAAATGGCAAATTGTAATAGTAGTAAAGCTAAATAAATTTATAAACGTAACAGAAAGTATAATATTATATTTTAATTTTCGTAATGCGCTTTCAAGTGCAGGCAACTATACAAACCATACATTTGAGCAAGTTAAAAAAAGAAAACAAAAATGGTATAAACAACTTTCATTTGTTTTACTTTAAAAAATGTAATTCAAATCAAATATAAAAATATTAAAATTAAAATCCCTATAACTAATTGCTTTAATTTAGATTTAATAAAATAAAACATCTATATATATAAAATGGGAAAGAAAAACAACAACATACAAATCATAGAAAAACTAAAAAAGAAAAAATATGCAAAACAACAAGAAGAAAAAAAGAAAAAACTGCTTTTGTATTATTTAAGTTAAAGAAAAATAAAATAAATATGGAAGGAAATCTAAACATAAACAAAAAAAGTGAAAAAAAAAACATAAGCTGTAATATTAAAAGAAATTACAATAATACGACAAAATAAAGGTAAACCATCAAAAACCAAAATGAAAATGCATACAAAATTAAAAATACAACAACAACATAAGGTGTATGTGTAACGCAAAATGGGAAAAAGTTTAAAACATTTTACTGAATTTAATAAAAATATTATGTTGATATGGAATTAAGTAATTCCAAATAAACAAAAGAAAGTGTTTGTTTTTAATACCATAGCGTTTGCAGGAGGGCGCCACTAAGCGTCGCAGCGATAGCGTTTCCACTGCCAGCCATCCAAAGACCTTGTGTTTTCAATTGTACGCTTAAGCCAAAGCATAGTACAATAATATATACAATAATATAAAATAAATCGTACGCGTTTGATACTTCACGTATATAACATCTCTAGCCAGTATTGTAGAACTGCTCGAAGTTATTGCTTTACAAGGTGCCTATAAGGACACCGTGAGTTGCTCAATTTCGCTATCTGAGAATCCAACCGAGTTATGACTCGTCTAATCATTTTTGCTAAAATGTGGTCATTTCCAACACAGTGTAGGTGTATTGCGCTCTCTCTTAGACCAACTCATTCGTAGGAAAAATTAAGAGACAGAGAAAGAGCATAGACATCCTTGGCGCTAATCATGAAGCATGAAGAAAAGAAGGCGCATTGCTCAGGTCCGTTATTCAAAAATGAAGAACAAAAAGCTGATGTCACAAGATCAAATTTTTTGGTGTACTCTGCATTGTGTGCTCTAACGTTGTTTTAGCGGCTAGTCACATGCATAATTTTTCCCCAACAGGTACAAAAATTTGGTCACAAATACAGCATGCATAGTATCGGTAGATTTTATTTGATGTCACGCCCTACATTAATTAATTTTCTAACAATTTTGCAATCAAAATGTCGATTGCACGCTATCCCCTTTTTTAGAAGATTGGGCTCATTAACGTAATCGTGCAGCACGCAACATCGCTTAATATTGTGATCGCAATTTTGCAAACTAAATTTCACCTAAATTGATTTGAATGTGCTCCGAATCACGCAGCTTTTTCATTAGCCAAATGTTCAATATCCCAAATCTTTTTGTCGATGTATTGCTTGGTTCCTCTGGCGTCATTATGCTCAGAACGTCTGTTGATACGGTTGATGGCATTATTTATTTACATAAAGTGATGGTTCATACAATAGCTCTTCATTATTACTTCAGTAGCATTATCGGACATTAAAAAAAGAAAGATTTTAAGACATTAAGTGTGCTGCGAATCCTTTCACGCAAAATTTTCAATAGAAAGGTTGGTAATACTCTGCGAAGGTGTAGAAGAATACATTTCCTTTCGGACTGAATCACATTACGACATTTACGAAAATAATTACACCAACATTGCATTCCCAGAAAAGTCATAGGTTCTTTACAAAAAAAATAAAAGATACATAAATTTAATTGGTTAATTAATTTATTATTATTAATTAAATCCCGTTATACTTAGAAGCAATCAGAAAGACATCGGATGTGGCCGAATTGCAATATTTCTATAAAGGCTTTTCGTCCGAATACGCTCGTCAAAGAACATGAAATTGATTGAAATTGATTGAAAAGAGTGGAAACCTGGACCGTTTAAAAATTTACAATTGTTGCTGTAATGTCACCATCTCAAAGACAGTGTACGTGGGAGGCTGCTTGTGTGGCGCTCTCCTTCAGGTTGGCTGATTCGTAAGCAAATTGAACTCTCAGCACAGCAGCGCTACTACTCATGATCCAGTTATTAAGAGGTAGAGCAAAGCGTAGTCCTGTTAACCGTGTCTCTCTGAGCGCGACACTGATTCACTTTTTGTCAAGACTTGGTTCACTATGGTTTTTTTGTATATCTGCTATGTAAATGATTTACCGATTTGGATCAAATTTGCTACAAATGTATATAGTTCGAAAACTTTCTTGATAGCTAGTCAGTTTTTTATAAATTTTTCCCAAATTTGATCAAAATCGGTCCACTGTATATAGCTGCCATATAAAAAGATGGAAAAAGTAAACCAATCCTGTGCAAAAAGTTAATCGGTGTCGTCGCGCGCTTACAATTATTTGTCTGCTCTGAGTAACATGAGACCGCAAATTGTACCTCTTTGCGTCACCATGCATACGCACTGTCTTTGTAATGTTCGCATTTCAGCAAGTCGATGGCCAAGGATTCTACTCTATTATTTTTCATGCCATTTGACGTTCGTAAAGAGATATTATAGAAATTGTTTTTTTTTTAACAATAGCCGAACTATTCTTGTATTGGCAATAAGCAACAGAAGATCCAAGTTGTCCAAAATTTGGACATATTTGATAATGCGAACCAAGTTTTACTCAGCTAAAATTGTGTTCTAAGCAAACAAAAAACAGCTGTTTGCAACATGCTAATGTAATGCCGGGCTTACACTGTCATACGGGTATACCTCAGTGTGAACAGCCAACCCATTGGCACAGTTACTAACTGTCACACGGACGAATATATTCTGTGTGAACACAAGTAATCGTTTGTTGTCCTACGCTCCGTGTGACAGTAGCTGGCGCATTTTGGAGAACAAAATGTTTCACCGCAGTGTAAACAGCTGTCTCATAAAAATGATTCAAATAATCAAATAATGTTTGCCGCCATATGACACAGCTTGCAACATTTAAATACAAATTGTTTATGGCGGTCTACCCATATTCAACGATATTTCAAGTTCCGTTAGTAGTGAGCATTTCAAAAAATTATCTATCGCTATTATAATATCAATTTTTAAACTAACATCGCTTATAGCGCCATGACAAATTTGGCAAAATCAAATGTATCGATGTGTGATAAAATATATTAACGATGTCACTAACAAAAATATTGATACACATCGGCATATGACAGCTGTTGCGGTATATTAATACTTTTAAGACATTTTACCAAAAAACACTGGTTTTTTTAGCGTATTAATGAATCACGTACCTGCTAGCTTAAATTCAAAAATGAATATAATAGTAATACGAAAAAAACACTTCAATATTATTACAAATAACACAACTGTAATATATTTGTGACGTGATACATAATAAATTGCTTTTAAATTAACAAAACCTCAAAGGAAAGACTTAAACCTTGTTTTGCAAACTTTATATACTGTGCATTCGGTATATTTTTTTTTACTCAGAATTTGGTATTTTTTGCTTGCAACATGCGGTCACACTAGTCGTCAGGCACAACCACAACTGCAATCACAGCTATAGAAATTAATAGTTGTTTTTTTCATTTCTCACAAGCAAATCGTAAATCGCATCAGCTGCGCAATAAAAAAAAAGCTGTGCTCTAGCAAGCTGACTTTGCAAAAAATAAAAAATAAGAAACTAATATTTTAGAAAATCACAACGCAGCAACAACTACTTTTTGTGCCATTGTCGACAACGTTAGCTAAAGAAGAGTTCAATATGTTTTTGCATAAAGTCATCATTTGCACGGCTTTGTTGTTGTGCTCGAGCTACACTGGTGAGTAAACTACATACATATGTATATAATGTATGTATGTACAAATTATACTATCTTGGGCCCCCCGCGTATTGCACTTCATTGTGGAGTCTTTGTTCATGTCAACGCAATTAAATTTAAAATTATTTTATATATTAACTATTTGCGTCTAGCTCGCTCGCACGTACGTAATCCATTTTTTATATTTTGGTATTTATCTACGTGCTACCTGCAAGGGTTAAGTGTGCGGAGCAGTGAAACAGTGTTAACAAAATCACAAATAGCGAAACAAAATTTTACATTCTCATTGTCTGTGTCATTGAAATTAGCTCGCAGTTTATTTAACGAGTTTTTATCAGTGTATTCCTGTCCGCTTGACTGCTGTTTTTTTTGCTTAGAACGTATACGTTCATACTTATTTCATCAGTGTGGTTAATTCTATTGCTGTAAAACCTATCTCAAAATGGTGGTCTAATACCGTTGCATGCGCAATAATGCAACGGAACATATGTACAAATGGTTAGACATACGATTGCGCTTATCTAACCATTCCCCCAGTTAAGAGCTATGCCGGCAGCCCTGCTTTGGCTTATGTAAAAAGATAAAACAATTTCCTCTCGCAACGTCGGGTTCCTGGCCGAACCAGGCAGCCGTCTAGCCATATTATTAGGGCCCGCCCGCTCCGCCAGAACTCGCGCTATGCTGGCATATTCAATTTCCTTCCATTTATGAACGTTCTTTTTTTTTTTGATTATATCGTATTTAGTCATCCCAATTGTAAAGTGGGATACAATTGTATACAATGTATGTAATTATTTATATATGATTCAGAATGGTTGTTTATTTGCTCAAGCTGCTTTATTTATTAAATTTGCAAGTACAGTGCGCTAAACTATAAGTCATTCTTGATATCAGACAAGTTGACGGCATGCTGGGGGCGTTACTATACGAATTGATATCAGAGTTTCAGGCAATGTTTGATACAGCTATAACTGTGTATTTCCCCTCTTAACTTTTGGTTTCAAAAGTTGCTCGTGACGGGCAAGAAACTGCATATGCGGGTACAAAATTGTGTGAATTGTTTCGTGTCGCTCTATCAAAATAATTCATCAGTAAGTTTTCCACTGCCATCTTTAAACAAAGACATTTATTTGTATAGTTAATGTATGTACAGTGGAAATAACAGATTTGTCTTAAGTTGCGACGTCTTTAGCTGATAAGATATGTGGATTCAGCAAATACTACAGAATTATGCCGGCAAACACATTTATAGTAGTTTTTTTCATAATTCAGACCGTTGTGCATACATTGCAATGCTTTTTTGCATGAAGTGAATATTATATATAGACTGTACATATAGCTCATTTACTAGAAGACGGTCGATTTTTGAGTTAATGATTGAGAAATGTTGCTATATCCTGCTTCATATTGTATAAAAACTTCATGTTAATAAATTGCATGCTCTCCGTGTTATGACACTCTCGATTGCATTATGACACTCTTCTAGTAAATAAGCAATTCATTGCGTCCAATGATGCAACAAGTTTTCAGTCCAAAAAGGCACTTAAGCGTCCAATTTAGAATCGCTTTAAAAATATCAAGATTTCAGCGTAAAATGAAAAAAAAATGTATAAAGAAAGTTCTAGAATAGCTGTTAAGCCCCTTAATTTGATAATAACTTCTTCTTGACTGTCCAAAACAAACTATTAATGGGCTACTGCTCCCGGCGCCTTTGCTTATCAAAGGTAGCTAGTGAGCCCGCTGGCTGGTCTCCACCCACCCAGCCGCTGGCTGTTAATTCGCTTGTCGTTCCAGAAAATGCGGTAATCGTTGTCTAGACGCCTAGAAGTTCTAAGAATGAGCTCCTAGTTAGTTTCGTCTAGCGATAGTGCTCTCTACTACTCATTTGCCTAGCAACGATTGGCAAGAGTGATGCTCCGCCTAAAGCAATATTGGCGAAAACCTGGACAACATCAAAGGTATAGTTACCAATAGCGGCTATCTGAATGAAGAAAACATGTGCCCTAGTCATTAAGCTAATTCATATAATGTAACTGTAAAGATATGTCGGGGTGGTTAGGGACTGTTGCATACTACACATAACATTGAAACAGTCACAGACAGGAACTTAAATGCATATTGCTTGTACAATATTTCACACTTAAATAGACGTTTATAAATCGTATTACCGCGAACGTAAATTGTCTTTGGAATTTTCTTTTACAAATATAGTTTGCTATGTAAACGTCTAAAAGACACGCCTATGAACCCACAACTAGCCGGGTTGTTGCTACTGCATTTAAAGGTCATCTTTGGCTGCACTGCGCTTTGGTGGCACTGAACTAGAATGGGTGGTGCAAGGGGCGCAACAAACCGCAAAGAACTTGTGTGGTTTGGCTTGAATTGTATAAATATATGTATATATGTATATGAACATGTATATATTAGTATGTATGTAACCTATAGATGTAAGTTTGTCGTCGGCAGAGGTGCAAAGTCGATGCAGGTTCTCAAAAAAAAATGAGTAGAGTTGCTCGTTTTTGAGTCATCACTGGAATGGCCTAGCAATTTATCCGTGTTAGTTATTGTTGTAGTTATTTTTTTCACTTGAACGATAAAACTGCTGACAGCAACTCGATCGTTGTACTTGTTTTTCATTGTATGCAGGATGAAAAAGTCATATTATCAGCGCATTCATAACAGCTGAATTAATAAGTTCACATTACAAGTGCAATATTGTTTTGCAATTGTCTTTAGGAAAAAATAAAGTAAGAAAGATATAGACCGACAAGCCAAAGCCGGAAACTTCCTCTAAAAAAATAAAACATTGAAGTTGCATGCACATACATATGGGCATTTCCATGGGAACTAATGTGACAGTCGTACGTCTTTAATATTAAGAAAAACAACAACTTGGAACTTGACTTTTTTTCTTGTTTTGATTTTTGGGTATCTCTTTAGTAGCACTATATTTAGTGTAATAGATCTGTATCGTCGACAGTATGGTATGGAAGATATAGGCAAGCAAAGAGTGGTACGTTATGTGACAAAAATAGAAGTGGTTTGTGTCTGCATCTATAAAGACCCAAAAGTTTGCGAAAAGCGGCAGTGATTTTGAATGAAACTTATTTTACTATTATCTGGAATAATGTTACTTCATTCCAAAATTCTTTTGGTTTTTTTATATGTAATCCATTTTCGTGACGTGACGTGAGGCACGTGATGTGACAAATTTTTCCTTAATTTTGTTTTTGTTTTATAAAACAACGCTAATTTTGATTTAGACCATTTTTATCAATATGTATAAAAATAAAAATGAAAAATGGACCTCATGTTAATACAGAAAAGTTTTTATCTTATATTATTAAATTAAAATTATATTTATTTTTGAAAAAAATTCAGTTCGAGCTACTTTGATTTGAAAATTTTCATCACAGGATAAGCAATAATTTTTTTTTTGGATACATCCTTCCATTCTCAGTTAACTGAAGAGTCACGAGCACATTCAAAAAGTGATGAAGCATCATGTAAACGGATGTATTTTTGTTTTTGTTATCTGCAATACTTTTCTTTTAATAGCAGCTCATAATCCAGAATGATCGTTTCACCTTAACATTATAAAATTTGACTTTGCACAGAGTACCACTTACATACAATGACGTGATGTGACAAACTTTGAATGTAAAAAAGCAATTATTCTTTTAGTTACTTTGTATCGGATTTTTTCCTCTTTTTTTTCTACGCTCTAAACGTAATGAAAATTAAAATTTCAATAAATTGCGACAGAAAACGCAATAACTTACCGACAACAAATGACGTTTTTGAGGAACAAACGTGACATCACTGAAAGCAAATTAAAATAATGCAGTTAACTGATCTTCGTTTGCACTTTTTTTGGTTAATTGTTTTTGTAAGATTAATATTTTAATTATTATTGCAATCGAAACTCCTTTTTAAAAAGGTAAAAATGAAAGAAAAACAATTGATTATAAAAAGTACCCAGAGCGAACAATATACGAATTCAATTTCGAAGTCATTTTTCTCAATATGGCAACTGAGTTGAGCTATGAATTCTTTAAAATAGTAAAATTTGATTATTTTTTTGTAATGATAACAGACAAAAACTTTTTTTTTATTAACATTTATTTTTGCGGTCATAGTAGAGTTTTCTTTGGAAATGCCCATATTCAATTTAGTTTTTGCGCTAGTTTTGCAGCGATGAATTAGTTCAATATTGTTATGGATTACACTTGGTTCTTAATGCTTGTCCGAAAAGTCAAGCATATAATTTGCAGGCTTATCAGTCCAAAATTTGTATGTAAATTATGTGTCATGCGAAATATGAGGAATTGTGATACAACCATACTGTATAAGTATATAAATATATAACCCATATAATGGGTTAAAGCTGAGTTTAGCATGTGACTGAAAAAAAAGGAATGTTGGAATAAATCGTTCAGTCAAGCAACTTAATGCATTCTTATTAGGATTAAGCAAGCTTGACCAATTTAAGAAGAATGCGTCAGACGCTGAAAAGATTCTATTTAAAACAAATACAGTGAATTCCGCTTAACAGTTCGCCCGCCTAGCAGAATTTCCGACATAAGAGCCCGAAATCTGCTTTTCGCTGCTAAGAAATGTAAAAAATGGTCTAAATTTGACCTCGTAGCTGCATTCCACATACGATCCCTTTTAACTTATGGACTCTCTAGTATTTGATTCAAAATTTGGTTTTATATAGCGAATTGCACACTTAACTGCAGCATCGCCATCTGTAGGCTGTTTTGGGTACGCAATTTGTACAAGTGCTTGCTTTTCACAGAATCTATCATCTCTAAATAACAAACAAAAGCGCCGAAAATTGGTTAAACTAAGTCAATTAAAGCCTCCACAAGCCTATTAGAAAACAATGCTAAATAGAAAAGTACATGTCAAAAAGCTTTTGTCATTGGCCAAAGGCCACAAATACCGGGGTCATGCCAGTTGTTTGGCCTATCACGTCATTTTGGGACTTTTGAGGTTATGGACCCGAAAAGCGGCCTGTGGTCTACATATGTTAGCCTCGAACATGTCAAAATCCTTACGTGATATTCTAACTCCGGATTCGGACAATACGCAGCAAATTACTTCGGAAATGACCCTTAGCTTTATGACAACTAAACTATGTTGACCTGTGCAATCAACCGTTGCCATATTATGCAAACAAAAATGCATAGATGATAAGATATCCTCAATGAATAATTTAGCAAAGCTCAACGCAAAGTGTTATTGTTTGTAGTAATGTAATTTGGATAACATCAAGGGATCGTTCCTACAACTGCTTAAGTGCAGCCTTGAGACCATTGGATAATTGGATCATTTAAGAGAGAGTACCGATAAATCCAAGTGCGTAAGCAACTAGTCGCATTGGGAGCCTTCGATAGTTTCAAGAAATTCATGCAATCTATGTCACTCCTGAAGTCTTTGCCTTAGTTACAGATACATGGTATCGGGAAAAGCGTCAAGCCATAACTAACTACTTTAAAAAAGTGAGCTACTAAAAAAACTACTTTAAAAAAGTAAGCTTCTAGTAGCCCAATAGCGGAGGTTCAAATTTCACAAGTAGAGTCGGGGCCAACAGTCAGGGATACTCCAGAATAATTAGCAGATGACCTGAAAATTGTTTTTATTTTGTTATCAAGCTTAGCCGCTGAAAATTGCCACTTAATGTTAAAGATTTCTGTATGATAGTGTTTAAAACACCCATGCACACAGTTTTAGGTAATAAGAAATTATTTTTGTTATTTCATCTATGATATTCACTGTATTACCCCTTGTATTGTATTTACAGCTCAGGCACAGTCTGCTGTGAGTCTGAAAGATGCCGAAATTCCAACGGCGATGACGAATGCGTCGACAACCACTATAACAACAACCGCAGCGCCTGAGCCCCCGGCTACGCCAACCTCCACCACGAAGCCCACAACCAGCACCACCACGAAGCCCACAACCAGCACCCCCAAGCCCACAACCAGCACCACCACGGAGCCCACAACAAGCACCAACAAGCCTACAACCAGTACCACAACTGAACCACCAAAGACCACCACAACACCAGCGCCAGTGCCGACAACAACACATGCACCACAGCCCTATCCAGCTCCCAGTGTAGGCACATGGAATAGCTCTTGCATTATGCTGAAATTTGCTGCCCAGCTGAATGTTTCCTATGAAACTAAAGGTAAATTTCCTGGCTATTAGATATTTAAAGAAATCAAAATTAGCAACTAAAAAACGTTTTCCTATAGATGGCAAATTCGCCAATGCGTTGTACAATATACCTACAAACGCCAAGGTGGAGGATTCCTCTTGCAACAGCTCAACGATCCAGAACATTCAACTAAACTGGGGACCTCTGGAGGCACAGCACATGCTGACCATGCAGTTTGACAAGAAGAACCAAAGCACCGTGCTATCCATGATAACAATTCATTTGCCACTCTTGAACGATAGCTTCCCAGATGCTAAAGGTAAGTACAGCATAGGCTTTTGGTAAATTTTTAACTACTACGCTACCTTTTTTTTAGATAACGAAACCATTCAGCTGCTGCACCGTGGTTCGGACTTTACTACGCCCGTAAAAATGTCCTATCACTGCACGCGCGCTCAACATTTCAATTTGACCGAAACCATTGCCGATACACAATCTGTGGGCAGCATAACTGTGAACCACGTGCAAGTTGAGGCCTTCCGCAATGCCAATTCTACCGGCTTCTCCAACGTGCATGACTGTGACAGCAGCGAGACTTCTGATGTGGTGCCCATAGCTGTAGGCATTGCCCTAGCTGGTTTGATTATAGTCGTGTTGATCGCATACCTCTGTGCACGTCGTCGTGCCAACTCGAGTGGCTACATGAGCTTCTAAATGGCAGATGAAGAATGATGGTACTGTAGAGAGTTTAAGTGCGTTGTAATCAGAGAGACATGTAAGATTGATTTTGTAATTGGTAGCACTGTGTGGAAGGTGAAATTCTAATTGGGACAGCATAATATTGAGAGGTTTTGCAGCAGGGTTTTGATTTACATTTTCAGTACACAATAGTTCAACAGCTTTTTTGGACACTTATCTCAGCTACATTAACCACTGCTGCATTAGCACCTTTAGATTTGCAATTTTTTCATTAAAAGAAAACAACAAAATTTAATAGCGTCCAAGGCAACAACAGCGTAATAGCAAAATTGAAATATGAATATTATTTGTCATATGTAGGTGAACGTTTTCAGTGTTTAGTGGTGAGTGATGAGCTGTTGAAATAGTTTTATTTTAAAGAAAGCAACATTTTAGTTTCTAACCGTTTGATGCAACAAAAGCAAAATCTTAAAAAAAAAATATCCTTTTAATTTGATAAATATCTTATAATATAGTAGCGTTCTCACTACAAACATTTAAAACAAAACAATTTTTATTCTGATAATTATAATAGAAAACATTACTCAATAAAAATACACATACAATTATTGTGCGTAGCGTAGGGAACAAAAGGAGAAGAATTAAACCAACAACGGTAATTTAATAATGATCTTAATTGACAGAAAGAATTAAGAAAACATCTGTAAAAACAGTCAAATTTTAAAATATCATTTGTTTTTAAATTTGTAATAGTTAAGCAACAAATAGAATGATAAACAAATTTATGTATTATTGGCCTTACAAACATAATAAAAATAAAACAAAAACAAACAAACAGCTTGTAACTTTTTACAAAGCTGTCTTTAAGAAGCCCATTAACATTCGTGAATATCGATTGGAGTTGGCTGGAAAGCCATATAGTCACTGACGCTAATTCCAAATTATAAGTTCATGAGTGATTTCAGGAGTTGCCAGTTTGTCATTACAATTATGCCAGCTTAATTACAAAATAAACATAAGCATTAAGTTCAATTAATACAATATTAAGTTAATATTAATGCCTAACTTTTTGTTAAATGTTCGTATGTACTCCAGTTATGGAACGCCGCACTCCATGTTCAATATTATGCCCACATGCTTGGTCCTAATCTCCACGTCCTGGCTGCCAAGTTTATTCCTGTCTTAGTCTTACTCCAATCATACATATTTAGCTTAACCGTGGATGACAACACCACAGTGCGTTGCCGGTGACTAGACCAAGATATGGACTCGCCCTTTTCTATGAAGGAATGGCCATCTGTTCACCGACGCTAACTAAGCAACATTTATTTGCTTGCTAGAAGTTGCCAAAGTAGACAGTGTGCCTTTCCAGGATTGGTCAAGAAACGTCTCTACAAACATATATCTCGCATAAAGATATAACCATAATCTTCATCTTAAAATGGCGAGACAGTTGCCTTTTCCAAGTCGCTGATTTTCTTGTCGTTGCCAACTTATCTGCTACATAGAAAGCAAAGTAAAGCTACCTTAACTCTTGACCTGATAAGTCCACCGCCAGATAGGCGCTCTCCACCAAACACATCCAGGCAATGACCACTTCTTTGTCATGGGCATCGTGTACTCGCCGCATTGTTTGAGTTTGATTGAGCACTACACGCTGCTCCATCCAGATAGGAAAACCAAGGTGACGACCTCTTCTGCGATGTCGTTAACTTTGTGATGGAGACGACACTAAGCGTGATGTTACTCTTAGAGGTGTCTAAGACGGCATTAGCATAGTCCAGCGACAGCCACATCTGACCAATGTCCGCTAGAAGCAGCATGTTGCCATGCTTCTCCATTCTCCACGCCTCAACTCAAAGAGCGTGGAATCCTTGGCTGTTATATTGAGCCGCCTTGCTGAAAAGCGACCATTCCCCAGACAGTGCATATGAGTTTTTTTTTTTTGCCTTCAAGTGAGTTGGTCTCACAGAGACAGCAAAACATATTGTAATTTTTTACGGTCCAGGATTCCATTCAGGCTCTTTGGCCTTAACCAAAGCGAGCCGCGTAGTACCTGAAGTAGGTAGCAGGTGTCCGACTGTAATGTTTTTGCGCGATGTTATGAACGCATTTCGAAAACTTTGAAAGTTGCACAGCAATTGGTAGACAAAAATGTTTTGAACACCAAAAATTTGCTGTTAACGGTTATTTTTGATACGCACCTTATACATATTATCGATAAGTTCGAAGAAATGAATGAAAATGAAGAAATGACATTAATGTTGCACTCACCAAACTAATGCGACTGAATATGTTACTTTTTATTTCCATGTAACTAGTTCAATCGCATTTATTCGATTTTACTTTACCTTTCCCCCTTTTCCCAAATAATCGCATTTAAAAAATCAAATCAGCTTTGGGCATTACTGATAGGATGCACAGAATATACGCTGCTTTTATAAAAGCGAAAAAAGGATTTTTGATGTCAAAAGTTTAGAATTTCATGCAAGATCTTGCAAAGAGAACATTGCATGAAAATATAATGATTTTTTTTTTTAATTTTCATTTGACGTCACGTTTCAAGTCAAGTCAATTCATTTATGAACAGCCTCTTAGGTTGAAAGAGATGTCTGGCACACCCCGCTTTCGAATTTGGTTTGCAGCAAAGGGCTTCAAAGTAATAGAATGGATATTCAAAATTTTTGTTAAAAAGCGATCACTTTCAGCACAGCGTACGTGTGAGGCTGCTGGTGATCGTAGGAAAAATTGAGAAAGAGAAAGTGCAAAAAATCGCACATGTGTGCACAGTGCTGAAAGTGCTGGCTTTTCATCAAGGCGACTCAATGTAAGGGCCAAGGATTCCACTCTATTAAACTTTATGCTCTTTGGTAGCCACAATCAATGTATTTAAACGGCACCACTTTCGGCTAAAATACTGAAAATGTTGAGTTCGTTTGCGAACTGCACCGGTGCATTCCATTCAGTAGCAGAATGCTATTTCAACCTCTAGACTTCGTTGTAAAAATGTTTAAAAATAATGGTAGTATAGTAGGCCTGGACTTTTAAATTATTTTGTTTTTTACTGAATAATATTTAAACCAAAACTGAGAGAGCTCAAATTAGTCAACTGAGTAAAAATTATAGTTAGTTTTATTTTTAGCATATAACTTTTTATATTCGCAAAATGCAGGGGACAGCCAGAGAAGCGGAGTTTTTCGACTTCATACAGCGAACTGATCGAAAAACGCTATACTCCCAAATAAAGGCGCTTGTAACAAAAGCCGAAGAGGTTGCTGCAGAGGAGTTACAGCAACGAAGCGATCGTTTGAAAGCTCTGCTCCGAGGCGAAGATATGGTCTACGAGAAAGAGTTTTCCTCACAGGTGCTGTCGCGCATAGATGACGACATACGCTCACGAAAGGAAGCCTTAGACGCTATTAACGCAAAGCACGAGAAACGCCAAAAAGAGTTTATTGAAAATAAGAAAATACAGCGTATAGTCTTAAACTGCTACGAGGTACGCGAAGCAATGCGTAAACAGGACGCTAAGGACACACAGTTGTGTCTGGAAGAGCAGATTCTTGAGAATCAACGAAAGAAGCAGCGCGAGTGCCAGACTGACAAGTATTGGCGAACTGTTGAACAACGCCGGCTTGAGGAATTCGATCGTATGGAGCATCTTGAGAAGTGTAGGCGGAATCAGATAAGGGACCGTTTCCGCCATGTGTTGGATGTACAGTTGAGCGATATGGAAGCCAGGCGCGAACAAGAGCGCAACGAAAAGCGCCAAGAAGCACGCGAGGTCGCCGTGGAAATGGAAGCAATGCGTCTTGAGCAGTTTGATAAGGATCATAAGCTGGGCAAGAACGACAACTCCAAATATCGCCTGGAGCTGCTAGGGGTAATAGATCGCCATAAGGCCAAACGTGAGCTTGAATGGTTGAAAGACAAAGTTGAGCATGAAGCCTTTATACAAGAGACGCAACGCTTGGAGGCAGAAGCCAAGGCACGCATTGAGCAAGGTAAGAGGGATCTAAAGCAAGCTACACTGGAGTACTTGATGTATGCGCGGAAAGTTCGTGCCCTGGAACAGGGCATTACAAAAATGATGGATGATCGCATAAACGATCTGCATCATTTGGACATCTGCACAAAAAGTAACATTGCCGAGAGGGCACGAATCAAAGCAGAAGAGGCTGCGCGCTGCCACGCTTATCTTAAGAAGCAGATCTGTGAAGAGGCCGAAAGGCGCTTGCGTTGGGAAGCGGAAGTGCACGAGAATAAGATTATTGAGAATCGGTTTGTACATCCCGAGGTCACACACGAAATGATACAGGCCAAATACCGAAAAAATCGCAGAGACCTGGACGCCCAAATCGTCGAAATGAATCGAATACGCGGAGAGGAGGAAAAACTATTCGAGAAGCGCTTGCTTAAAGCATTTGATGATCCTGAGACTTGCGCACAGCTTGCTAAGGAGTATGTGCGCGATCGCACCGATTTTCTGCCTGTCCATCCCAATTGGAGAATACTCAATTGTAGTTCAAACAAATATATTCCAAAGGCCCCAATGACGGTCCAACAGATGGATGCCCTAGTTAAAGATGCCCACGTGGATAAGTGCCCGTACCCAGACGCTGCACGCCGTAATTGCGGTTTCATGGCTAGTCAGTGTGCCGATGCTCCTAAGCCCATGCAGCCAGTTACTCACCAAGTTAATCTAGACATTCCACCTGAAGGTCAAACTACAAAGGATAAAGGTCTCAAGGATTGCCTATGTTCGCCACCATTGAAACATATTGAGAGGGGGCACATGGACCTGTTCAAGAAATAATTTCGTTGTTAATGTTGTCAATAATATTTTTTTTCATTCCGGCAATACATTTTTAACTTTCTGTTGAGAATTATTGTATTAATTTATGTGGCAGTGGCAGAAGATGGGGCACCACCATATATCCACGAAGAGCGGGTGAGCCCATCCCAAAATCTAAGTGTTTACTTTGAAATATTTTACATCATTAAATCCTCTTCGAAACTAAAGATAATAGAAAAATGGCCCCGTCTTAGCATGAAGGAAGGCAGACATCATCTGATTCTCCATAGTTTAGAAAGAGATTTACTTCGCGAACTCAATTTCGACGATATTATTGCAATTTCTTAAGGTACGACTTCTACTTATACTTCTTGTAGGGAAAAAGGCATGAAGGCGACAGCTAGATTCTAATCTGTGATGTAAATTACGGCGAAGATTATCTCAGCAGCTATGTTGCTTATAGCAACCCAGCTAGGGGTTGGGCTAAAGGTGACCCTACGGTGTGCTAACTACGGTGGTATCAGTCTTCTTTCTATTGCATATAATGCCTTATCGACTGAAAGAAATCATCAGACCTTATCAGAGTGGTTTTCGGCCTGGTAAATCCACCAGTGACCAGATACTTACACTACGCCAAAACCTGGAGAACACCCACGAATATCAATTCAAACCCCCCCCCATCTCTTTGCCACACAGTCTGAGTTTGGTATCCCCGCAAAGTTGGGAAGACAATGCAGGATGACGTTAAGCAATACATGTAACTCCGTCAAGGTAGAAAAGAGCTTCTCCGAGTCTTTTGAAACCAAGCGAATCTTTAGACATAGTAAATAGGAACGGGACTAAATTCTGTAAGAGACTCGTCGTTCTACGCGAGCAGTTAACGGAGCCATTTTGCCTATTGAGAGATCTGCTAGGCTGCCTTATTGTAAATGTCAACTCTCAGATTGATATTGTCAATGATTTCATCTACATTTTCACCACCGTCCCGATGAAAAATTATTTCATTGATACTTTGGTCTCAGTAGTCAAATGAGTAGTAAGGACTGCTCTTGCCAGATGATACGAACACTCTAGAAGACGCTAATCCTTCCTTTTTTTGCTTTATGACGCGGAAAGTACTCGGTAAGATCTTTGACCCTTTACGCGTTGGCAACAACTACCGCATCATCTGGAACGACGATCTCTATGAGCTCTACGACGATATTGACAGTGACTATGAAAGGGCTTCCAATGAACAGACAAAAAATACATATTCTACCTCTTCAGTGTGTGTCAAACAACTACAAATAGGGGTTGAAGCCCTCATATACAATCAGTAGTTGAGTCAAATAGAAGTCTGTTTGCCGTGCCTTGTCCCCACCCCCTAACATTTAAATTAATTAACCTTCCTTTTCAGGCATTGGTGGGACACGTTTGCCACCTCTTTTACCATCTCGCTACACGACTGCATGCACTTGATTGCCTGCAGGTCCAAAGGTGCCTTACGTGTAAAGACTAGAGCTGCATCTTCGGAGACTGTGGGGTAGGAACATAGTACTCAAAGGGCGCTTCATCGGTATGTCGCCATTGCTGGTAGTCCAAATGTCGTTGCGGATACTAGAACCATAGTTATTAACCATCTACTTCATTGGCGAGGGCAGCCAATGTTTGCCATAATAGCTGTCAGTGCATTAATGGCTTTCGTTGCGTCATCGACTACGTGCTAATATAATGGCATCCGGTATAAGGTATGCGTAACCTGGTATGCTTTTTCAGGCAAGAGCCTTAATTATCAACAGAATAAGCATATCTTCAGACAGGCTTTAATACAAGAAACGATCACTCTTCTTCTTCGCAGTACCAAGAATTTTTGTTAGCGAGAGAACGGGAGAGAAATGTGTAGTGTGAGAATGTGTGTGCTGCTTTGGTACCCATTCCGCAACTGTTAAACGTAAACTAAAATTTTTGCATCTTAAAAGGGGCAGCTTCTCTGAGTGAGCGTACCTTATATTATTAAACCATGAGCGAAAGTGAAGGTGAGGCAGACAAATAAATCTTTTTGTTCCTTTACGCCTTGGCAACGACTACCGCATCCGATAGAATGATGAACTCTGTAGGCTCTACTATGAAATTGACATATTCAAGCGAACTAAGATCCAGCGGCTCCGCTGACTAGGTCTAGGGTATATTCTGCGTATAGATGAGGAAGCTCCTGCAGGAAAGGTCTTCAATGCGGGTGTCGAAGGGAGGCGATGAAAGGGTAGACCATGCCGCTGGAAGAACCAGGTAGTGCGCACACTAAAACAGAGACGCCTGAAGGAGAGCTTTACATCAGGCCGTAACCCGGTAACGCGTTGTCATTACCAGTTCAGAAGAAGAAGACAAATAAAGCGAGTGTAGACCGTCAAGAAAGAGACGGGTTCGCGCGTCGTGTGAAATGTGAAGTGTCGCAAGTAAGCGTTAGGTTTAGTTGCAGAGGTTACGAAAACAGTGTAACGTGATACGATTACACTGGTAACTTGAACAAAATGTTGTGGCCTTAAAACTTTTGCCTAGAAACCAAAACTCTTTTTAAAATAATATTAACTTAGGGATTCCTTTCAAGTCAATCTTGTTGAAATATTTTTTTGTTAACTGTCTCAAATTTTACAGACTTGGGGGATGCCATGGACCGCGATGCGAAAGCCGTCGGCTTTGTCGTACAAATGAACATGCCCGGTGGTTTCCAGTATCACGGACCAATGTACATACCCCAAGCGGGAGGGCAAGAGTTTCTGCAGACTATAGTTTTACAAACTCCACAAAGTGTTACGCAAACATTTCAGCAAGAAAAAATAGAGCAATGTTCATCCCAGTCATCTATGGAATCTAAGCCACAAAACATTCCGCAGACCAAGCCCCAGGAGCAGCCACCAGCTACTCCGCAATTAGTGGTGCAAATGCCAGTGATGCCACAGCAAATGCAATTTCATCCGATGTGTTACTGTGCAAATGCACAACAACAACCGGCAGGGAAATTCGATTGGTTTAACCTACAAAACAACTGCAACAGTAAGGAACAAAATAACTCTAAGCGCAATGATCACATCGATTCTAACAGCAATATTCAGCCGATGATGCCACAACAAATGCAATTTCATCCGATGTGTTACTATGCAAATGCCCAACAGCAACCGCCAGAGAAATGCGATTGGTTTAACGTACAAAACAACTGCAACAGTAAAGAACAAAATAACTCTAACCGCAATGAACACATCGATTCTAACAGCAATATCCAGCCGATGATGCCACAACAAATGCAATTTCATCCGATGTGTTACTGTGCAAATGCCCAACAGCAACAGTCAGTGAAATGCGATTGTTGTAACGGACAAAACAACACTAACTGTAATATGAAATCAATGGCATATAAAGCAGACTACACGTATAAACCGGAAATAAGTGAACCGCAGAACTGTGCAGAAGAGTCCTGCTGTAATTGCTCGCTTAATAATTCCTTTAGTGACGTACGCGTGAAGACCTCGAGTGCAAAGAGTTTAAAAACCAAGAGTCCTTCTAAGAAAGGCGCTAAGGAACCATGTAATGCTCTGAAGAAGCGGGCCTCGAATATTCAATGCTGTTGCAATCCTGAGGAGCCAATAATGCCCAAACAGAAGAAACGATTGAATCAAACCACTCAAAATCTTCAATTTTTGAAACCTAATGAAACCTACTGCATACAGGAACTCTGTGAATGCATTGGTCGTGCAGTTCTTGCGTCCGCAGCGACAAGTGCGAAGTCTATGATCAAGAACAAAAAAAAATTTGCATAAATATAGTCTAACGACACAGTATGCAATGTACATCGAAAACATTTAACTAGTTGTAAACAAAATTTGAAGTAAACAAGTAATAAAATTAAAAATTTCAAAAAAATAATCGAAACTTTTAATAAACAATGTTTAGAATAGCTTTATCGGAGTTTCGGGAAGTAGAGAATGTGCGCTGGTTTCGTGGCTTGTCTAACACTCAGCTAGAGGCATGTGACAAGTTGCTTCATGCATTAAGAGATGACACCGCGCAGGATTCTACATATCGAGTGCGACGTTGCCTGAGCCTATTGGGCTTGCACCCGCTGGTAACGTCCAAGGAGGTAAAGCAAATAATGTCGATAAGTCATGAGAGTGACTTGGCCTTTCTTTGGTTCATATGGGAAGCGTACTATAAGGAACCCGGCAATGATCACGACAATCCCTCTTATACAATCAATGAACAGTTACTGCTCTCAGCCATAGCACACCTTGATTTGCCCGCGACTATACGAGAACTGGATCGAATCTTGCCCCCGCCTTCCTGTTCGAAAAAGTATCAAGATGCCGAGCAGAAGCGTTGTGAGAAAGAGGCCGCAGAACGACGTGCCCATAAACGCAGACAAAAGACCGGCACACGATACAGCCTTCCATATTTTGCGCCTTTGGTACAACCCGAAGCAGCTTTTGATCTTTCAAAAATCGAGCCGCCACATCGCATTTTGCGTGTTCCCGGTTATAACTTCCTGGACGAGATGTACCAAGTTCCCAATGAAGGCACTAGATGGTTCGCACATTACCAGCTGTCGCCGGCCAAGCGAGTGGTTAAGAAAATCCTTACGGAAGAGATCAGTCGTATATTTATGCATAACAACTTGGTGGCCATAAATGATTCGGAGCAAGCAGCTCTGTGCTGGACTCATCGCATACAAGTGGAAGATATGGAGCGAGAGCAACAGGATTTGGCTCAAAAAGCACTGCAGCAATGTCTAGACCTGCTTGATGTGGCCAACACTGAAAAGACACGTCGCCAAAAGCGTATAGTGCGCAATTTAGAGCGGGAGATTAATAGCGCTGCCGACAGTCTGCGGCTATACATGAGACGTCATTTTACCAGGGCATCAACTCTGATAAGTAATTCGGATCATTGTCAATTATGCACACGTTTGGTAGATACACCGACGCACAGCCCCTCTAAGAAAGCTGATCTTGCTATATTGATGGGCTTGGACTTGAAGCCCAACAAAGAGATGCTAGAGGGTTCGGGGGATGCACCAATTAAATTTATAACGCTTCAAGCTAAATGCAACAAAATACTTAGTCAAAACGAAAAGGATTTAGTGGAAAAAATTGGAAGTACCCGAAGTCCCAGCATAAGCAATAAAAAAAAACCAAAAAAACAAAAGGAGCTTACGAATTTAAAGGAAGTTATACACCCTTTCAGTGCCCAAAAATGTTCCAGCTCAACAGCCAAGTGCTCAGCAAAAACGGAAGTATCTTTTATCAGCAAATCCATGCCGAATACAATGCAACTGGATTTCTTCAAGGTCTTTGATTTTCCGAGCCAAACATCAGCCAAGTTGGAAGTGGAAGACAATCATGCAATTATACAAAAGTCTTGTATACAAGCGCTCAACAAAAATCTGGAGAACGCATTTGATGAGCCAACAACAGAAGAAGAATCTAAAATTGAGCCATTTCATGCAACAGTGCTAGATGCGACCAATAAATGCGTCCTTAAAATGATAGAGCAAGGTTTGATACAGCCTCAGGTCGAGCCTAGCCATAGCCTAAAGTCCATAGATCCAGAGAATACTCAACTAATGGTGCAGCTTCTAGAGGCAGCGCTTAAAATCATGAAGACAAATCCACGATGTGTACTTCCTTCATTTCAGAATGCCCACAAGCTACCGCTTTTGCTTAACTGGGTGGCGGACCGATATGGTAAAACCTACACTAGCCAGGAGATGAACAAAATGGTCAAGTCCTCACACTATGTGTACGAAACTTTGAACCAGCGAAAACAGAAAATAATCTGGCCGCGTAGTAAGGATCTCATAGGGGATAAAAGCTATGCCCAGCATGACAAATTTATGTCCAAATTAAAGAGTTGCCAAGATAATTACTTAGGAAAACTGAACAAAGTGGCGCTGGAGCAGTCAAGACTTATGTGGCTGGCTTTTCGTGGCTATTCTCAACCAGGCGGATCCTTTGCTAACACCTTCTTTGCCTACATGCCAAACCAGGAGACGGACATAAAGCGATCTAATCCCTGGAGGCCTAACGACTTTCGCAATATGGTAGGGCTACGATTGTATCAGAAATTTATAAAGTCTGTTCGTTTTAACTGAATAATCTGCAATAAGTAGATGCCCACTGCCAAAGCTATTAGTAAATGTTCATTTAAATAGAAGTAGATGGGCGTTCACATAATACTTTTGACATTGGATTATCTTGTTTGCAAAAAAATTCATAAATAGAAATAAATGAATATCAGTACAATAAACCTGCATCAATCAATGCAATCAGATAGTCTGGTTGCTATAAAGACGGTTCCAGGAACTCTAAGCCGGTTCAGGGCACCCGAATCAAACTATACCCTTTAGGACGTCGAAGCAAAACACCATTACTTCCGGGAATTAACTTGAGGACAAACTACTTACAAACGATGTTGCAAATCCCTTGATAGGGCCAGAGCCATTCTGTGGCATAAAAAGACACACTTTGAACAACTAATTAGCTTACTTAACTGACTTTAAGTAGCCGTAACCGGGTTACGACCTACGTCTTTTTTAATCGCTTATACCAAAGGTAGTAAGTGTACTCTACACCTGGTTCTTCCAACGGAAAGATTCAACAGTCGCATTAGAGTCCTTTCTTGTAGGCCCTTCTTCATGCACACGCAAACATGACCGAGCCATATGAGCCGCGACAAGTTAATTCGCTTGAAGTACGATGATGTCAACATCATCTTCATAGTGCAACTGGAAACTCTTATAGGAAATGGTGCCTTTCCGATGCACTCCGGACTTTTGAAACACAGGCAACATCACTACGTTGAAAAGTCGCAGGAGTAGGTGCCGCTTTGTTTGAAGCCTTAAAATATTAGAATCTTACCTTAACAGAGCTGCGTGTATTGCTCAACACCATTCCACAAAGGCGCACCAACTTTAGAGGAATAGCTAACTCAGACAATGTGGCAAATGCGCGATCCCTTAACGGGCTATCAAATGCTACTTCAAAATCGATAAGGAGATGGTGAGTGTCTATTTGGTATTTGTGTAGTGTAAATATCTTGTCAATGATGTACTTATCATACATATCACCTAGAACCGCACTTATAAGGCCCGATCATTCCTTTCGCGAATTTCTTTAATATGCTCGATAGTGCCTTATGCTAGAGAAAGGAAAATGATACATACCAAAGTTCCAATAATCGGGCACACATCTCCCTGAATTATTCATACTCCAACACATCTGATCTCATTTCGCTCGCGCTTTTCCTGGTCACGTTTTTTACGTCTGAAAAGGCGCCTGTCCACCTCACGCTCTGCAGTGGATTCGCGGCACTTATGATCGTACCAAGGACATTAGGAGTGCATATTTATGCGTTCAAAGTCACTCGGCCCTATCGTGTTCAAGTCAAGGTCAGACTTTTGAGCTGTTTTTCGATGTCTAGCTTTGGTATGCTCTGGATAGCAGGTCCTTTGCTTAACCGCATGAGAAGAGATCAGAGTTTATGTTAACCCCTTGGAACGTACAAAGCTCCAGCCTCATTGACCATAATAAGATCTATCCGATTGCGTGTAGATTGATCAGAGGACAGCTATGTAGCATTTGGAGATCAGAATGCTGTAACCTAATACTATTAACTAACATGATGTAGCTCGAGTTAAAATTTTCGAAGAATGTGCACCAGTTATCATTCCTTCGTCGTTGCAAAATCGTAAAAAAGTGTAACAACGTTAAGGCTGTTCCCGAATTCATGACGAAATACGAAAATTGCTTTATGTTTCAGGAATAATGGGCAAGAACAAAGATATTTCATAGAAAATGGTTTTTGGAAACCGTAACTTTATACTCCTTTTAGTTGTAACACAAATTTTTTCAAATCTGTTATGCTCTGAGCCGCTTGATTGTAGGGTATAACAAGAACGCTCAGTTGATAATGAGTACAGCTGACGGCTGCTGTCTGAGCAACATAGAAATGAACATCTCAAGTTTGGAGCTCTGGTTATGCTGCATTCATTTCGTATGTTTCAGTTCCCGTTTGGCATTCGTTGGCGTAAGTTTCAAAATTATTGAAAAGACATCGTATTCGTTTTTGTATTATTGTATCTACAAGTACTTAACTATGTATCGTATTCCAAACGTAATAGTTACCACAAATCGGACACAATATTAATTAATACACATAATACATAATTGCTAAGGTAGCAAAAGGAAGATAATAAAGAGATAAGATATTAAAGAAACTGATTAACCGGAAGTGACGTCACTAACTGTGACAATGTGCAAACAACATCAAAATAAACCAAACTTACACCACAATAATTGCCTACTGATATATGTAAATAAGCAATTAGTCCCATTTGCTTAATTGTTATATCATAAAATTGTAAAAACATATGTGAAAGAACCACTATTCTATTTCAAAATGTTTAAGAATTGTACAAAAAAAACAACAAATATTGATAATGTCACCTAATTAAACAAAATAGTTCAAAGTGTTATCAGGAACCAAAATTATAATAGCTTTCCGTTTCCCATTGCGATGAATATATTTTCGAATAGTTTTTGTATATTTGTATATAACGGCTTAAAATGATCGGCTATGGCAACAAAAATGTAAAGTGCAGCTTCAAAGCCGGCCGGCTTTAGTATGGAGCTTATCAACGTATTACCGAAATTTGATTCCTTCATTATTGTTGCGGTAAACGATGAAGATAAGCCCAATTTGTGTATGTTTAAGGGAAGCGCCAGCCATTGATGTTTCATGTCTTTTCAGTAACAAAAATAAGAGCATAATGAATGCGTTGTGATCATATGATATATGCAGCACGCTCCAAAAAGTAACAAGATGTCTACGAAAATGCGAATTATAAATTATCTTGTATTATTGGTGCTAACTTTGAAATTTGACTATGGATTTGCGGAGCCAGAAGGTGAGTATGCACTCAAATGAGAGAATCAATCAAAAACTTTTAAAGTTCAGGTATAATCGTTGTCGCATACTCATGCTTTTAAGAACGGAATCGTTTTCGAATTCGAATCGATCAAACTTACAAACAAATGTGTTAGATATCTAATTTCTTACTAGCTTGTTAAACAGATTGTTTCCATGTGAAATGTCATATAAAACAACATTGTGGTCCGATGTTTCTTCATATACTAGCTCTTAGCGTACCCTAACATCATTGCCCTGAGACCTGTGCCTAAAGTCGTCAGATTTCTAGATAGATGACCATTTCTGTCACATCGACGAATTGCTTTTCTGTTGTGAGAAATATCTGGGAAATTAGACGAATTGCTGTTGGGCTTAAAAAATAATTTTTGGCACACCAATGATAAACTTTTAATCCCACGCTTTGTTAAAGGATCTTAGAATATCTTAGAACAGTACAGAAATTATTAAGAGTGTGTTCTAACAAGAACATGACGCTCTCAGCGCTAAACTCTTCTTCCCGCTATCGGGCTACGTCCTGATGTAGGGTACTCCTCCAGGCGAGCCATAACTTCTTTCATTGAGATGTGAGTTTTACGCAGTGGGTCACAAGCACTACGCACAAGTCCACAAGTAAAATACTAGGCAGACTTAAAGATGATTAGAGCAGTTAGCCAGGTGAAATTTGTGCGTCCACTTAGTTAAAGTAGAGACAAGGATTAGAGAGCTTCACCCTGTCCTACCTGAATTCGGAACCACTCACTAGCTGAACCTATCAAAGTCAAAAACAATTTAAATAAACTGCGAACAAACGTTTGCAATAACGAACTATAAATAATATAAAAGAGGACGATTTCCTCAGAAATAATATTAAGCACCTTTTCGTTTGGTCGATTTTCATGCCGATTTTACAATGTAATTTCGAGCTGTCGAAATCGGACTCGAAATACACAAGGCTTTTTGCTCAAGTTAAAAAAATCTACAGTTATGGCAGTTTGTGATGCCCAGCTTACGGCAATGTCCAGCAAGCCGAATAGTTAAAACGCTGCCTTTCCTGAGAAATGTCAGTTTATCAAGTTGTAAAGCATTCTAAGTAGGATTCACTCCATTAGTTCTCAAGCTTCACAAAACCCAAAAGTTGCTTACACTATGCAACAAATTTGGCCTCCATTAAAGGTCTATGGCAAAAGCATATATTTTCCGTTAAATTGTGGTTCTCTGATTTCGAATCCGCTAAATATTTTGAATTTTAAGTACAGTTTTCGAATTATTGAAATGTTTGCAAAGAATTAATTTAATTTTTGATATAACTCATTTGGAATAAAAAAAATTTCGATTTTCGAAAAAAAAATTGAGTTCATTGCCCTGTAACTTGCAATCGAATCAAATTAGACCAAAACAATATGCAAAACATTGATTTGATATTAAATTAACTTCAATTCGAGTTACAATTTATCTCGGTCAGTTGTAAGGTTTCCGAGCTATATGATATTTGCTGACTTCGAACTCTCGAAATCTTGAATGCTTTGAAATATCGATAAATCGAAAACGGTGGTAGAAAATCCAATATTGTTTCCGGATTCAAAATCAGCGACTCAAAATTTACCCGAAAAGGTATGTTTAATAAATGGGCTTTTTTTTTGTTGGATAGTGTTATTTCAAAAAATACTCCCATTTCTTCTGGATTTCCTCACTTTTTGTATCCAAAACTTCATAATAACTCATACGATGTTGTTCATGGGTCTTTCTATACTTTTATCACCACTTTTATCGTTAAACATTTATTGAATTCTGCATTTTCGGCTATAGCGATTTTCCACGCCAAAATAAACAACCAATTACAGCATTAAAGAAAGTGACGATTCATTAAATCTTATATGGAAGCCCCAACAATTAAGATTTCATGCTCCATGAAATTTATGCCACATTTCAAACTATGGATTTTGGATAATATAGCTTTTAATCTTTTTTTGTTCTTTCACTTGCCATTGTTTCTTCACCATCCTGATCATAAAGTGCATTCTTTCCAGAATGAATATTTGATCTAAGCCGTCAATTTTATAAGAAACTGAAGCCCGAAATTGCTTGACCTTCATGACGGATTTTTGCGTTTATAGATTCTTTACGGGATTCTTTCATAACCTTTTTAAATTCTTTTTTTCTCGGGACGAAATCATTATTCTATAGGATTGCTTTTCATTAGTTTTTTAGCTTTTAGTACAAAATCGTCCCACGTGCTTTCATCTCTCACGTCTTTATATTGCTTTGGACGTCTGTGTTGCTCTGGACCGTGTTGCTAAATCAGAAAACACAAAATATTTTTGTCTTTTGAATGGCTTATTTTTAAAAAAATCGCCAAATAAATCGTAAAAATCAGTAATTCATAGAGGGCATTATAGCCCAAGCTCAAAACAGAGTGTTCCGTTATACGCAGGGGTGAGCCAGAAATCTCTTTCAACCGACTTTCAACCCAACAGCAAATTATTGCTATGCCATATATTTTCAGCCAAAAAGCAATTCGTCAATATGCCAGAAATATATCTGAGAGCTTGGGAAATCCATCAGGAAGGCTTATGATCGACGGATTTGTCAAGAAAACTCAAATGAAACTTTAGGCAAAACCTTCTAGAGATTTCCAGCACGCCCCTGATGATATACGATGGTTAGTCAAAGCTTTAAGCTTAGACTCTATGCCAGTGTTAATAAGCTCAATTTTATTACGAGCACAGAAATATATTCATTATTACATATAAATATTTAGTGAATATTCTTGGGCTAGGTCAGCCCAAGAAGACGCTCTTAACTGTAGGCTTATCTATGAGTAAGAAGCGTGTTCTCAATTCATTTGAGATAAGCGACGTTTCTGGGGAATACCACTTATCGCAAACGTTGCGTCCACTGACGTTAATCTGAATAAGGGAACACATATAGTAAAATGGTTTGATGTCTGATGAAAAAAGGTAAGCACACTTTTCATCGTGAAGTTGTTGAGGTTGATGAGGTGAGCCTTTAAGCATATTCAAATGAAAAGCGCAGGGAAACGATTCCGCATTGTTCACAAGGGAAGCCAATGTTTCACACTTCATTGAAACTTTGCGGGCTCAATAAAAAATGCATAAAAATTAAGCACAGCCGCAATGACCTTAATGATTGAAGCAGCTGTTGTCCAATCTCCAACTGGCAGAACATCTTACCAGCACACCAAGTCAATTAGCAGATGCATTTTTCCAATGTTTTCAATAGTCAAAGTTCAATTATAATTGATTATTGGCTTGCAAATTGTGATTATTACTGAACTACTTATGTCATGTGGAGAATTGTTAAATGTGTTGAATTAAAAATATTTGCATATTTCCAACAGCGGGCTACACTGATCTTGTACGTGAATTTGGGTTAGCTGAGCTGCCGGCTGGCATTACAGCTGTGCCGGGCATGTGTGGAAATACGGAACGTACGCCATATCAGGTTCACACATCGCCCGCCTATCGAATATCCAAGGAAGCCATAGTGACAGCACAAACCAGTCAAGTCTTTCCGCAAGGATTTCCTGCAGATTTCTCCATACTACTTACAGTGCGCGCCAATCGCTCCAATCAGTCTAAGGTACCCATATTCACCATCTACTCAGATGAAAGTGAAGAAGTGCTCTCGTTACGCCTGGGTCGGGAGATAAGCCTTAATTATGAGCAAATTGATGCTAACTTTGCTCAGCGCAATGACATTGATTTTGGCATTGGTTTTAGCGATACTCAATGGCATCGTATAGGAGTCAGCGTCAAGGGAAATGTAGCTACGCTGGTTTTGGATTGTACTAAACAGGTGACGCGCCATTTGGAACGCACAAGAGGCAGTACTATATCAACGAAGGGCCTTATACTGACTGGTGTGCAAATGACCAGTGATCAAGGATTTTTTATCGGCGATGTGCAGTTAATAGCCGTAAGCGATCGATCCAATGCTGCCTATGAAGTGTGCACAAAATATGCAACGCCTTGTACCGAAAAAAGTTCAACTAGTTCCAAGTTAAAACGTCGAAAACTAAAACAACCAACTCCACACACGCTGGAGCGCCTTACTGCCAGCCCCGCTAGCCTGCAAGCCGTGGAAAAGGACGACGTAGCCGATACTACATTTGGCAGCGGCGGTATCATATCGCATGAATTTCCACCTACGGATCCAATAGTAGATGATAATGAATCAGAGGAAAAATCTGATGTTGAGTATGTACCAATTCAAAGTTCAGGTGAATGGATCGATTCTACAACTATTTCAAACGAACACGAACCAAGAGCAGAAGAATCAAGTGAAGAAAGCCGGAACTCAACTAGCGTTAAAATTGGTAATACCTTATGCTACCCTGGGCCACGTGGCTATGCGGGAGCCGCTGGTCAGCAAGGTGAACGTGGTCCAAAGGGAGAGCCGGGTAAAGATGGCCTAGATGGACATTTGGGAGCACAAGGACCACCAGGTCATGTGTTTGTCATACCGGTAAGCATCCGCATTAAATATGATTACCCAAGCTTTTTGCTAAATGAGCATTTTTGCAGGCAGCTATACAGAGTGCTAATGAGAAGGGGCCGGATTCGCAGGTGGAGGCTCTGAAGCAAATGATATCCCAACATATGGTAAGTTAAGCCAAAGTAAACAAAGGACAAATTGAAAAGTTTCTGGTTTTGTCATTTAGATGTCTCTACGGGGCTCTGACGGCCCAATGGGCTTGACTGGATTACCGGGAAATTCCGGACCAATTGGACCTAAAGGTGCTAAAGGTGAACCAGGCGAGTTGGGTGAACATGTATGTAGAATAAAAAGTGCTATATTCAGGCACATTTTATTTTACAGCTAGAATATATATCTACTGCAGGGACCGCGTGGCTTACGGGGACCCGCTGGCCTGCCGGGACGAGATGGACGTCGTGGACGCTCTGGTAGAGATGGGGAACGAGGTGCAACTGGCTTACAAGGGCCCAAGGGTGAAGTTGGGCCCCTAGGGCCAATGGGTTTACCGGGCGAGAAAGGTCATCGCGGACCGCCTGGCCAAGCTGGTGAAAAGGGTCAGCAAGGTTTTGAAGGGCAGCCTGGAGAGCAGGGTCCGCCAGGACTGACAGGCTTGCCAGGTGAATTGGTAAGTGAATTGTTGCCGCAACACATTAAATAGCATGATTTTGTTTCCATAATTAAATGAAATACGTTCGTTAGGGCCCTCGTGGTTTTCCTGGTGCTAGAGGTTTTCCTGGACCAACTGGAAATGCAGGACTACAAGGTAATGACGGTCCCGTAGGACCCAAAGGTGCTCCAGGTGCTGTTGGCCAGCCAGGCTTACCGGGAAGTGAAGGCCCCAAAGGACACGTCGGTGCGCCTGGTCCACAAGGTGTTCAAGGTAAGCTTTATATATAAACAGGACTTTTAAAAATCAAATGATATTTGTTTAACTCTTACAACTTTAGGATCACTTGGTATTGCTGGTCCCAACGGAAAACCTGGCCTACCGGGACTACCTGGAGCAGATGGTGCACCTGGAGCAGCTGGATTACAGGGAATGGTTGGACCCAAAGGACATAAAGGAATGGCTGGTGTACAAGGCGCAATAGGTTTCCCTGGTCTACGTGGGGCAAAAGGCGACGATGGCCCACGCGGTCCCACGGGTGACAAAGGTAACTTTTTCGTCCAATTAAATCTTCATCTTTTATGCTACAGGCATCTTTTAATATTTAGGTGACACTGGTGAACGCGGCGTGGAGGGAGAGAAAGGAGACGTCGGTCCTGTTGGTGAGCGTGGTTCTGTAGGGCCATCTGGCGCTGCAGGCCAGGAAGGCCCTGAGGGTCCCAAGGGATTTGAAGGACCACGTGGAGAGACAGGAAACCAGGGTGCGCCAGGGGAAAAAGGCAAGCAAGGATTGCAAGGACAACAAGGATTTCCAGGAGGCTCTGGTGATAAAGGCGATAAAGGAGCTACTGGCTTAACAGGACCGGCTGGCATTAAAGGAGAACGCGGCTTTCAAGGGCAACAAGGTAAAATTAATTTCATGGATTAGCATTTTAGTTAAATATTGGGTGATGGAGAGAAAAAGGGTAAGCTGTATGTACTTTTCATAAAGGTGAACGGGGTGAAATTGGCCCTAGAGGATTTCGTGGTGCGAGAGGTCGACGTGGGAATGACGGTAATCCAGGTAGTAAAGGTGATACAGGTCAACCAGGAGCACCTGGAGGTCGAGGAGAAACAGGACCTCAAGGAACCGAAGGACCTAGAGGTTTTGTCGGCTTACCGGGGCCACCCGGAGCGGATGGCAAAAATGGCTTAGCTGGTCCACCTGGCGAAAGAGGCCCACCAGTAAGATCTTTGTATAAAATATAGTTGCGCCTATAATACTACGATTTCAAAATTCTTTGCCTAGGGAGAACCTGGCAACCCTGGTCCAATCGGTGAAGCGGGTGTAATAGGGCCAAGAGGGGCTCCTGGCGAAGTTGGTCCGATTGGAGAGTCGGGACCTCCTGGCTTACCAGGACAACCCGGAGATTCCGGATTGCCTGGTGAACCTGGAAAAGAAGGACCTTCGGGTCCACAAGGTGGAAATGGCCTTCCTGGCCCACCAGGGGGTGCAGGGCTGCCTGGGTTTCTTGGAGAACGGGGACATCCAGGACAACCAGGCCTACCAGGCTTTAAAGGTGAAATCGGAACTCCAGGCATACAAGGCCTGCCCGGCGACAAGGGTCAGGCTGGAGAACCAGGCCATATCGGACAACAAGGACCGCCAGGAGCATCTGGCCCACCTGGTAATGTTGGAGCACCTGGTGCAAAAGGTGAATTTGGAGAGAAAGGTGCCATTGGGCCTGCTGGAAGAGACGGATTAACCGGGTTACGTGGAATACCAGGACCACCGGGTCCAGCCGGTCTACCAGGGGAAGACGGTGATAAGGGGGAAGTGGGTCCCCACGGAGAGAAAGGTGCCAAAGGAAATCAGGGTGAAATGGTAAGAGTAAAACTCTTTACTTTAGTGCACACAAAATTCTAGATTTGGAAAGCAAAAATCAAGTGATCAAATTCAATTTGCGGTCGCATATAATTACCTTAATACTAACATATTACTCACAGCATAAAGACATACAATAACTTCCATAAGGAATTTTTGTAGGGCAGCATAGGCCTCCAAGGGGTACAAGGACCCCGTGGCGAAGTAGGCCCTCCTGGAGTGCCCGGTGACAAGGGGCTACAGGGTGAAATTGGTCATAGAGGCATCAAGGGAGAAGAAGGCAAACAAGGCGCACCTGGTATGGTTGGAAAGCCTGGCTTGCAGGGTTTGCCAGGTACAGCTGGAATTAAAGGAGAACAAGGTGATGATGGACTTATTGGTCCAGTTGGACCACCGGGCCCATCTGGAAACCCTGGTCGCCGAGGCTTAAGAGGTATGCAAAAATACAAAAGAACAATGTCTCATGTTCATGCTTGTACTTTTTTCAAATTTTAGGTGCTATTGGTCAACAAGGAAAGCCTGGTCCACGTGGAGAGCCCGGTCTTGCTGGAGCTGATGGAAATCAAGGTCCACCCGGTGCTACCGGCCCCGCGGGTCCTCCAGGTGAACGGGGGGCTTTAGGACCCAAGGGCGAAGAAGGCAAAACTGGACCGGTTGGGCCTCTTGGAAAGACTGGCTTACAAGGTCGCGATGGACCAAAAGGCCTAATTGGTGCGCGAGGGTTTCCAGGAGCTAGAGGAGAGCCTGGCATAGCCGGCGCAAAAGGAGAAATAGGACCTGAAGGAGACGACGGAAAACCCGGTGAGCCAGGGCCAATTGGAGAGCCAGGTAGTGAGGGCCGACAAGGTGAACCTGGACCGCCAGGAAAGCAAGGAAGGGAAGGTCCTGCAGGGTTACAAGGAAGTGAAGGTCCACTCGGTGATAAGGGAGATAAAGGGGATGCTGGTCCCATGGGTCCGATTGGCATCAATGGACCCCAAGGAGTCCCTGGCCTTCAGGGGCCTACGGGGCCTAGGGGTTTACCTGGTAACCTAGGAGAGGTAGGTGAGCCTGGTCCAATTGGACTGACTGGTAAAGAAGGCCCCTTTGGAGCAGCAGGCCCAGTGGGACCGAAAGGTGATCGGGGTCGACGAGGATTAAAGGGACATCGGGGTGAATTAGGTATGGTTGGTTTAAAGGGTGAGCAAGGCGACAAAGGCGAGCGCGGTCCAAGAGGTCAACAAGGAAGCGAAGGTTCAAAAGGGGATCAAGGTCCTGTCGGTTCTGCTGGTCCAAAAGGCAATGACGGTCCGCAAGGTATACCCGGCAAAGACGGCCCACCAGGACCCAAGGGAACAGAGGGAATAGCCGGCAACAAGGGTGACAACGGTCCCATCGGCCCGCCTGGTACGCCAGGAGCTCCTGCGGAAGCGCCAATGATACCACCTGATTTACTCTTTCAAATGCAACAATACAGCACCAAAGCGGAGACACGACGACGACGCGACATTCCAGATGAAGACGATGCAAATATTGAAGATGATTTAAACGAACTTATGGGCATGGGCACCCCATTTTTGGCAGAACAACACACAAGAACCAAGAAAAAGAAACCCTATAAAAAAAAGCAAACGGAAGGTAAATTTGCGCACATGTATGATGCCATCTATAGCATACGCCAAGAAATTGATAAACTACGAAAACCGGTGGGCACCCAAGACAATCCTGCACGGTGTTGCCGCGATCTGCACTTTGCTCATCCACATTTCACGGACGGCTGGTACTGGGTTGACCCCAACGCGGGCATGCCAGACGATGCAATACACGCCTACTGTAATATGACAGCTCAGGGTGAAACATGTATATATCCTGATGTACATACTGCAGAAATGCCAGTTCTGCCGTGGAAACGAAAACAGCAACACGACAGTTGGTATTCCCAACTAAACGATGCTTCCCGCGTAACATACGATGGCGTGGGTGCTGTCCAGTTGACCTTTCTGCGTCTCTTATCCCAAGAGGGATATCAGAATGTGACATATAAGTGTAGACATTCGACAGCGTGGTATAGTCAATCCACAAAAAGCCATTTGCAGGCGTTAAAGTTCTTGGGTGATAATGAGATGGAGATAGGAAATAGCAGCATCCGTAATGTTGTAACCATAGAAGTCTTGCGGGACGAGTGCCAGGTAAACGATATATATATTGTCTTACGATAGTCTATAGAAGTTAATTTTTTTTTATATATATCAAATCCTCAGCATACCAATGCCGAAGCGGGAGTAACTATTCTGCGAATGCAAACCAAACGCCTCAGCTATCTGCCACTGATCGATTTCCAGCCTCAGGACTTTGGTAGATCCGATCAGGCTTTTGGTTTTAAATTTGGACCTGTTTGTTTTAAATAGTATATTAAAAATAAACTAGTAAATATAAGCATTTTCTTATGTATAGTGTAATGGCAAAATGAGGGTGTACTTACTTTTTTAAGCATTTCTAATAAAGTTAAGATAGGATTATCTTAAGTGTTTTATTTCAATTTCAAAACTCACGGGCTGCATCTTTGAGACAATCAAAGCCTAAAACATCTTATCGTTGGTACAAAAGGGTTCAGTTGCTTGCCTACGAAGATGATATTGACATATTTGGTCGTACTAGGCGAAATGTTCCAGGAGATTTGGAGACTATTGAAAGAGAGTCTGCCAGAGTGGGCACGTTAGCAAATGAGAGCAGGACAAAGAGACGCGGCAGTTAAACTCTCAGATTGCTATTGAAAACTTCACTTTTGATATTGTCAATGATTTCGCCAACTTTCGTCACAATGAAGGAGAGTTTCGCCAATGATTTAGTATCCAGTAGTAAAGTATTTTTTAGATAATTGTTGAGTTCAATATACAAATAAGTGCATTTTTGTCTTTTTCGTTGTTTCCCAAGTGCATATTGTTATCAGGAACTTGCTTGTATCGTATATAAAGTTCGTTATACTGTGAGGATTCTATTTATAGAATCTATGTTGTGCCTTAACTACCTCAAAAAGATTAAAGAACACAGGTATCATTCCGAGTAGGACTACTTACCTAACAGCCAGGGCTTACTTCTGTAAATAATATATATATAGTTATGTAAATATACATAACATTTTTTTGAACCTTACTATACATAGCTGACCTTTGGTTATATATTTTTCTTTGGATGTCGACGCTTATCTACGATGTAAGTAAATAGGCACAACCTAAAAAGTTATGTGTCTATTAATATCAATTCTTACATGCAGTTTTAACTACAAACATATATATAGATTGAAGTTGAAAGATATAAATAGTTGCCTCAGAACGCAGTGGCTTAGTTCATCTACAGAAGTCAAAATGGTAAGTACCCTTAAATATTTGCAATTTATTTTTATTTCGTTTTCAACTTTCTTTCTCTGATCATGAATATTTATTTGTATTCACTAATTTAAGAAACAAAATGTTTAGAATATCCTCAGGAATTTCATTTTACTATGGTTGGCTGTTCAGCCACAATTTCATATTGGAGTTGAGAGCGCACGTAATCATGAGAATCACCATCATAGAAGCAAAATAACCCAGAAACCGAGTACAGAATTGAGACAATCCAATAATTATGACATTAAAACGAATGCAAATAAGATACAAAAGAAGGGAAGACAAGAGAATCCGACACCACCAATAACACCAACATTGTTGCCCACAATTCCAACCATTCCAACAATAACAATACCAACATTGTTTCCAACGAGACCAACATTCCCAACGAGACCAACATTCCCAACGAGACCAACATTCCCAACGAGACCACCAACAACCTCAACGCAAACGCCTATTACACCAACAACTTCAACGTCCACAGCTTCAACACAAACAACATCAACACAATCGCCTATTACACCAACAACTTCAACGTCCACAGCTTCAACACCAACAACCTTAACACAAACTCCTATTACACCAACAACTTCAACGTCCACAGCTTCAACACCAACTGCCTCAACACAAACGCCTACTACACCAACAGAAAGACCAACAACGTCAACCAGCTCAACAACAACATCTACAACGTCTACAACAACAACCCCAACAACCTCAACAAGCTCAACAAAAACGCCAACATCGACTCCTACAACAACAGAGAATCCGACACCACCAATAACACCAACGTTGTTGCCCACAATTCCGACCATACCAACAATAACAATAACAACATTATTTCCAACGAGACCACCAACAACCCCAACAACATCATCACAAACGCCTATTACACCAACAACTTCAACGTCCACAACTACAACTCCAACAACCTCATCGCAAGCACCTATTACACCAACAACTTCAACGCAAACGCCTATTACACCCACAACTTCAACGTCAACACCAACAACCTCAACACAAACTTCTATTACATCAACAACTTCAACGTCCACTCCTACAACCCCAACAACCTCAACACAAACGCCTACTACATCAACAGAAAGCCCAACAACCTCAACAAGCTCAACAGCAACGCCTACATCGACTCCTACAACAACAGAGAATCCGACACCACCAATAACACCAACGTTGTTGCCCACAATTCCGACCATTCCCACAATAACAATACCAACATTATTTCCAACCAGACCAACATTCCCAACGAGACCACCAACAACCCCAACCACATCATCACAAACGCCTATTACCCCAACAACATCAACGTCCACAACTACAACTCCAACAACCTCATCGCAAGCGCCTATTACACCAACAACTTCAACGTCCACAACTACAACCCAAACAACCTCATCACAAATGCCCATTACCCCAACAACTTCAACGTCCACAACTACAACCCCAACAACATCAACACAAAATCCAATTACACCAACAACTTCAACGTCCACAGCTTCAACACCAACAACCTCAACACAAACGCCTATTACCCCAACAACTTCAACTTCCACAACTACAACCCCAACAACCTCAACACAAACGCCTACTACACCAACAGAAAGCCCAACCACCTCAACAAGCTCAACAACAACGCCTACATCGACTCCTACAACAACAGAGAATCCGACACCACCAATAACACCAACGTTGTTGCCCACAATTCCGACAATTCCAACAATAACAATACCAACATTATTTCCAACCAGACCAACATTCCCAACGAGACCACCAACAACCCCAACCACATCATCACAAACTCCTATTACACCAACAACTTCAACGTCCACAGCTTCAACACCAACAACCTCAACACAAACTCCTATTACACCAACAACTTCAACGTCCACAGCTTCAACACCAACAACCTCAACACAAACTCCTATTACACCAACAACTTCAACGTCCACAGCTTCAACACCAACAACCTCAACACAAACGCCTATTACCCCAACAACTTCAACGTCCACAACTACAACCCCCACGACTTCAACCCAAACGCCTATTACACCCACAACTTCAACGTCCACAACTACAACCTCAACACAAACGCCTATTGCACCAACAACTTCAACGTCCACAGCTTCAACACCAACAACCTCAACACAAACTCCTATTACATCAACAACTTCAACGTCTACTCCTACAACCCCAACAACCTCAACACAAACGCCTAGTACACCAACAGAAAGCCCAACAACCTCAACAAGCTCAACAACAACGCCTACATCGACTCCTACAACAACAGAGAATCCGACACCGCCAATAACACCAACATTGTTCCCCACAATTCCGACCATTCCAACAATAACTATACCAACATTATTTCCAACCAGACCAACATTCCCAACGAGGCCACCAACAACCTTAACAATCCGAACCACATCAACAATTACAACACCAACAACTTCAACGTCAACAACTACAACCCCAACAACCTCAACAACAACCCCTATTACAACAACAACTTCAACGTCCACAACTACAACCCCAACAACCTCAACACAAACTCCTATTACACCAACAACTTCAACGTCCACAGCTTCAACACCAACAACCTCAACACAAACTCCTGTTACACCAACAACTTCAACGTCCACAACTACAACCCCAACAACTTCAACACAAACGCCTACTACACCAACAACTTCAACGTCCCCAACTACAACCTCACCACAAACGCCTATTACCCCAACAACTTCAACGTCCACAACTACAACCCCAACAACGTCAACCCAAACGCCTATTACACCTACAACTTCAACGTCCACAACTACAACCTCAACACAAACGCCTATTACACCAACAACTTCAACGTCAACAACTACAACCTCAACACAAACGCCTAGTACACCAACAGCTTCAACGTCCACAACTACTACCCCAACAACTTCAACCCAAACGCCTATTACACCAACAACTTCAACGTCCACAGCTTCAACACCAACAACCTCACCACAAACGCCTATTACCCCAACAACTTCAACGTCCACAACTACAACCCCAACAACGTCAACCCAAACGCCTATTACACCTACAACTTCAACGTCCACAACTTCAACACAAACTCCTATTACACCAACAACTTCAACGTCCACAACTACAACCTCAACACAAACGCCTATTACACCAACAACTTCAACGTCAACAACTACAACCTCAACACAAACGCCTATTACACCAACAACTTCAACGTCCACAACTACAACCCCAACAACCTCAACACAAACTCCTATTACACCAACAACTTCAACGTCCACAACTACAACCTCAACACAAACGCCTATTACACCAACAACTTCAACGTCCACAACAACAACCCCCACAACTTCAACACAAACGAGTACTACACCAACAACTTCAACGTCCACAACTACAACTTCAACACAAACGCCTATTACACCAACAACTTCAACGTCCACAACAATAACCCCAACAACATCAACAAGCTCGTCGCCATCTTCACCAGCCACTCGAACAAGCTCAACTTCTATGCCAACTTCAAGAATTTCTACAACCAATCGATCTACACCAACTACTTCAGCAAGTACATCAACTACTTCAAGAAGCACTACAAAGAAGCCATCTACACGCAAAACATCAACCACTCGCAGAATAGCGAACACAACTCCTAGGCGCACGCCACCAAGTGCGACATCAACTATCGCCGACCCTGGCTTATCTTTCTGGAATCTACTTCCACCCTGGCCTCCAAGGTTGCCAGAGCTTCCTCCCCATGCTTCACTTCCACTTCCATCGCTGCCTATTTTACCAACACTGCCGGACTTGCCATCACTGCCTGATTTGCCTACATTTCCTGAATTACCAGCATTGCCCAATTTTCCACCGTTGCCCGATATTTCATCATTGCCTAGCTTACCACATTTGCCCGATTTTCCATCATTACCTAATTTGCCACCATTGCCCGATTTGCCTTCATTGCCTAATTTACCACCACTCCCAGTCCTTCCTGATATATCCCCACTACCGGATTTACCTGAAATATCTCTTTCACTACCGGACTTGTCAGAATTACCAATTCCCGAAGTGGAAATAACTATTCATGTACCGGAAAATACAAGGCCTTCCATGTCGCAGTTTCCAAATCCATTTAACAACCTACCAGGACTTTTTTGGAAAGGGCTCAAGCCCGATATTAAAGATAAGAAAATTTAATATTAAATCTTAAGATAATGATAACAGAAAATTACCGATTTCTCTTCTATCCACCTGTCCTAATACGGTAATATTGCTCCTTTTAAAATGTAATATGTTAGAAAATAAAATACAAAGATAAATACATTTTGATATGCTATGGTTCGGCTCTCTTTTTGTTTTTTCATAAAGATACATATAGCAGTTTTACATAAAAATTCTTATTCCTATCATCATTAGGTGAAAAAGATTTTTATGTTAATTTACGCTCATTTTTCCACCAAAATAAGAATTTATTTTTGATAATTTTTACACCGCACATGCACTGTAAAAGTGCTTAAACTCGATAGTTTCTATGGTGTAAGCCGCGAAATTCTGCAAGGGATGAAGGGGTATACATTATATATATATATATATATATATATAGGGATATTGGCGCAAAAAGGAGACTATTTTTTATTACAAGGTTATCTCTATCTCTGCATCAAAATGCAAAACAATTGGTTCAGCGGCTTAGGCGTGAAAAGGGAATAAACAGACAAACAGACTCACAGACACACCGACAGACAGAGTTACTTTCGAATTTATATTATTTGTATAGATAGGCAACAACAACTTAATAGCTAAATACTATATATTAAGTAGTGTATTGTAGTGTAGTGTAGTATTAGTAGTACTATATATTAATCGAAATTAAATTAATCAATGTAATAAAATAAAATGTAAATGTGTCTTCCTCCCGCGTCACCAATTCCAAAACACACGGCACCAAGTCACCAAGTTCAAAAAAATGCACAGAGTTGTAAAACGGATTCTCGACTCTTTTGAAAACCAGTAGTATTACATTGTAACATTTTCAGATGTTACGTGGGCTTTCGATCGTGTCTGGCCCGACGGTACGCTGCATAAACTTAAAGCTATTCTTCCTGCCCCTTATTACAGGGCACTCAAGGCATTCCTTGAAAACCGCCCCTATCAAAAATGGAATAGCTACTAAGCATAAACTCATTAGAAAATCAAATTCTACTATACAAAAGTATTAAAGTACCAACTTGAACGTATGCCATTCAAGTTTGGGGAGAACTTTAGTAACAAGCCCGGAGTTGCACCAGCACCAAGCCCCAAAAGTATGCTACACTTTTTTAACTAAATGTTTTAAACAGAGTAACAAAGCTGGCAAAATACACTATGCAACAAAGTTGCCGAATATGCCGAACCACTTTGCAGAAATAGAGTAGCGTAACATATGTAAAAAGCTCTAGTTCTAACTGTAAGCCGCTCTCTGTTAAGCTTATGCCGCCTCAAGCACCTAGATAGTAATTATGTTAAGTGCAATAAATCAGTGTTCTATATACCTTAAACCGATTCGGATGTGCGTTTGCCTGAATGCGATTTCGATTTTAGTTTGCCATAGATGTCATCGCACCGGCCAGACTGATTTTTTTGATGCATAAGCAAAAAACGCTTTGTTTACCCAACATTTTGGCGCCTAACGTGGGGCAGTGTGTTAACGTTTAACAAATCAAAAATAAAATCGGTATCGTGTAAATTCAGTGAATTTTGCAACTCAAACTACTATTCTGACGAGTCGTCTGTTGGTATGCCGACACTCTCAATTACGTACACACGCAGAGTACGCATCACATTGTCATTATCCTAATCGGCTGTGGTGGCAGTAAGTGCATTTTCCAAAAAACTTGGGAAAATGGGTTACATAATAACCGCACCACGAGTGCGGAAAAACTACAGTAAAATTTGGCTAACTGTAGTTGCATTACCGCTCCACATCATTCTTCGCCACTGCCGCTGCATCAAGCTACAGCTATCGTACGCTCTTAGCATTAAGCTAAAGCCCGACAAATATCGACGCTGCTGCCGCTGCATCAAGCTGCAGTTATCCCATGCTCTTAGCAATTGGGTCACTTTTCTAGATCAAAACACTACCAAAATCATCATGTCAACCGAGCCTACATTAAGCACTGAACTTGACAACCATAAGCGTCATCGTGAAAATATATCAAGAAGTATTTCGCGCATCAAGGAAATAGTCGAATTCCAGCCAGATGACACCCACACAAAATTATATATATATATTATATATTTTATATATTATTATACTAGTGCGAAACTATCTATCACTCATCGTCTCACCGACGATCAACAAAGCACAGCTTTTGAGCCAATTCAGCCAAGTTCGTCTTTTGCTATGAAGTTGCCGAGGCTATCATTGCCTACTTTTGATGGCAATCACACAGAGTTCAAAAACTTTATAGCGTCATTTACGCAACTTATTGACAGCAATTCTTCTCTTTCAAACATTGAAAAGTTCAACCACTTATTGAACTGCTTGAAGTGTCCTGCATTGGAAACAGTTAGGGCATTTCAAGTTACAATTGCAAATTGTCCCAAGGCCTTAGAAAAACTGAAAGCACGCTATGATAAACCATCGCTCATACTTATTGAGACAGGTGCTGCACTTTTTAAGCTCTAACCAGTTGAAAGGTCAAACGCAAACGAGTTGCGCAGCCTATTGGACAATGCATCCCAAATAGCTTATGCTAATTTACATAGTAATGGATAAGTGCGACAATCAAACTCGCAACAAATGGAATGAGTCTCTTGATTATCAAACACTGCCTTCCTGGAGTCAGTGCTCGCAGGTTCTCGAACGCCATTGTCAGTTCTTGTACTCCATCAGCAGTACAAATCAATATCGCAAGCCCAAGCAAAGCAAACCCGCTTTGTTAAATCAGGAAACAAGTCATCATTCGCTCTAAGCAACCCTTCTTGTGAGCTCTGCTCAAATGGTCAGCATAGACTATCTATATGCGAGAAATTCAAAGCCATGAATGTTCATAGTCGACTCAGGTCAAAAAGCAGGGACGTTGCATCAATTGCTTAAGCAATACACATCAAACAGCCCATGGTCCATCAAAATATCGTTGTCGTCCATGCAATGTGTATGATGAGCTTCATACTGTCCTCCATTACGACACTTCATCGCAAACTCCAACTTCTCAGCCATCGGAAAGCTCAGCTACTCATATCGAAGTAGCATCTCACTCACATTCGCAACTTAATAAACCAGGTGGCGCACAAGTAATTCTAGCAACTGCCATGGTTCTGGTTAGAGACGCTACAGGATCATACAAACTTGGTCGAGCTCTTTTGGCTCAACATACAGATTAATAGCATAGGTGGCTCACACACTGCCATTAAGTCTCTCACTACTACGTCCATCAAATCTCGCACGTCCTCGTATAACTTAACACTAGAGATGTGCGTTACACCTCATATCGCTTATCAGCCGGATTCCGAGATTGACATTTCGAACTGGAATATTCCAGCTAATACTCCATTGGCCGATGAAAAATTCTATCAAACGCGCCACATCGATCTTCTGCTTGGTGCAGAAACGTTTTTCCACACACTTTCTGTTGGTCGAATAGAACTTGGAGTTAATTTGCCCATTCTTCGAAAGACGTTGTTCGGATGGGTCGTCACTGGTGGATACAAGTCACCACGATCGACGCGCTCATCGTCATGCATGCTGCTAAGTGAGCCATTCATCGATAATTGCCTGTAACGCTTATGGCAGTTAGAAGCCGTTAGTACGCCGACTAACTCGCTTCAACCCGAACATCACGCCTGTGAGCAACATTATGCAAAAACTACTCTTCAAGATGCCAGCGGACGCATTGTCGTAAGACTGCCATTCTCCGAAGATCCAAAGCGCTTAGGAGATTCATTCACAATTGCTCAACGCAGATTATATGCCATAGAACGCCGACTCGCAGCCTCCGAAGACACACGGTTGCAGTACATTCAATTTATGGCGGAATACGAGAGTCTTGGTCACATGTCGTTGGTAACCAATGTGGACCTCTCGCAACATCACTACTACATCCCTCATCATTGTGTTATGAAGCCAAACAGCGAGACAACCAAGCTCAGAGTAGTCTTTGACGCATCCTGCCGCACATCGACACAAACATCGCTGAATGACATACTTTTGGTTGGTCCCACGTTACAAGACGACTTATACATAATCTTGCTGCGTTTCAGACTGTTCCAGTATGCCTTGACAGCCGATGTCACTAAAATGTACAGGCAAGTAAACGTTGATATGAATGATCGCAAATACCAGTATATTTGGCAGACATACATGGAACTGAGCTGCCAATTGGTGCAGCAATCATCAAATCATCTTTCTACGTTGATGACCTGTTGACCGGGGCTAACGATGTCGATGTTCTGTCAACTATAAAGACTCAAGTAACTGAAATACTTAGTTGCGGTCATTTTCCGCTATCCAAATGGCACTCAAATTATCCACAATTCGTCGAAACCTACTCCAACAAGCAACTGAACCTAGGTGAAGACGCAGTGACCAGCACCCTGGGTGTCACATGGAATCAGCATCAAGACTTGTTTACGTTCACTTTCTCACCGAAGCGAGTTTACACAGCTATAACAAAACAAACTATTCTATCAATCGCCTCATCACTATTCGACCCTCTTGGACTACTTGCACCCCTCGTCGTAGTCGCGAAGATCATACTCCAGGAGCTCTGGTTTCTCAAACTTCACTGGGATGAGTCGGTGCCGTAAAACATACAAGAATCATGGAACAAATGTCTATTATCATTTAACTCTCTTTCATCGCTTGCAGTGCCACGCAATTGCCTGCAACCAAACGCAACTTCCACACAGCTACACGGATTCTGTGACGCATCCATACGAGCATATGGATGTTGCCTCTACGTGAGAACAAAATCCATTGACGGCCACATTACTATTCGTTTACTCACCGCTAAGTCTCGAGTAGCTCCAGTAAAAAAACAGTCGCTGCCAAAACTCGAGCTGTGCGGAGCGCACCTACTTGCCAAACTCTACGATAAAGTAAAATGCTTATTCATCGACAAGCCATACTCTGTTTACCTCTGGACTGACTCACAAATCATCCTTCATTGGCTAAAACAGCACTCAGCAACTTTATCAACTTTCGTTGGAAACCGCGTTTCTGAAATTCAGGAGCTGACAGCAGATGGTCGTTAGAGATTTGTGCCTACCAACCATAATCCAGCCGACATAGTTTCCCGAGGATGCACATCCACTGAGTTGCAAGCATCAAACTGGTTCTTGGGTCCACCGTTTCTATTCCAATCTGAGGCAAGCTGGCCAGTCAGTCGACACAACATGGACATAGACTGGACCATTGTTGACAACGAAAAACGCAAAGGTGCCTTTGCTATCGTCTCTCAATCCAACTACGTTCTCGATAAACTTGTTAACATCAGCACATTCAATCGCTGGCTACGCATTGTTGCCTGGATCTTTCGTTTCGTACACGCCTCCAAGACAAAAATAAAGGAAAACTATACGCTACTGTCACTTGAAGAACTTCGCCACGCCACAAACTGTATTGTTTGGAATGACCAACAACATTGGTTTGCTGCCGATCTTCACGCTCTTCGTAAAGGGCTCCCACTCAAAAGTCACTTAAAGTTCCTCAATCCATTCCTTGATGGCTCCTCCGGCTTTGAATTCATTAAAGTCGGCGGAAGACTGGAAAACGCCGACATGCCAGAATCCCAGAAATATCCGCTATTGTTGCATAGCAAGTCCAAATTTGTCTGGATAATTGTTCGTCACTTGCATTTACGGAGTTATCACGCAGGTCCTAAGGCTCTAGTCACTCTTATTCGACTTCAATACTGGATAGTCAATGCTACAGATGTGGCTCGTCGCATCGTCCGATCTTGCATACACTGCGTTCGATATCGGCCAATACTTTTACAACAACTTATGGGCTCGCTGCAAGCTGAACGCCTTTGTGGCCCTCTAAACACGTACTTGCGCATTCGAGGAAAAGGGCCCATCAAATCTTACCTAGCAATATTCGTCTGCCTATCGACTAAAGCCGTACACATTGAAGTGGTGTCAGACTTGTCTACTAAAGCATTCTTGGCAACACTCAAACGCATGATCGCACGCAGAGCTCTACCATCTGACATCTACTGCGATAATGCGACCAATTTTGTTGGAGCTTCTAATAGCCTCAGTGACTTAAAGGAATTCTTTTTCAAACAAGACACACAGCAAGCAATTCAATGATTTCAATGAATTTCAATCATATTGTTTATCCTCATTTTGGCGGTCTCTGGGAAGCTGCAGTGAAAAGTGCTAAGGGCCTTTTATATCGCACATTGATGAACACGAGACTCACTTTTGAAGAGCTCTACACTGCTGCTGTCGAAATACAGGCTATCCTTAACTCGAGGCCCTTATCGCCACTATCGTCTGACCCTAATGATTTGCATGCTATCACTGCCGGACATTTCTTAGTCGGAGAATCCCTGCGTGCACTGCCTGGTTGACAACCACAACTTAAGCAATAAGGAAGGTTTGACCTCATCACAGCCGTCAAACAGCAGTTTTGGCGTCGCTGGTCAGCTGAGTATATACACGAGCTTGGCGCCCGCACTAAATGGACTTCGCCTGACTTAACTGAGGGAGTCTTGGTCATCATACATGATACATACATAGAAACGGTCGTACGCGGAAAGGATAAACGTGTACGAGAAGCCCATATACGCACTGCTAAAGGAGTTTGTTACCGCCCAGTCCACAAGCTCGCTATTCTGCCAATCTCTTGAAAGCAGGTCCTTCCAACGGGGCCGGGATGTTCGGTCAAACTAATATGCCGAACCACTTTGCAGAAATAGAGTAGCGTAACATATGTAAAAAGCTCTAGTTCTAACTGTAAGCCGCTCTCTGTTAAGCTTATGCCGCCTCAAGCACCTAGATAGTAATTATGTTAAGTTCAATAAATCAGTGTTCTATATACCTTAAACCGATTCGGATGTGCGTTTGCCTAAATGCGATTGCGATTTTAGTTTGCCATAGATATCATCGCACCGCCCAGACTGATTTTTCATGCTTAAGCAAAAAACGCTTTGCTTACCCAACACATACCTTTTCCGGTAAATTTTAGGTTGCTTATTTCGAATCCGCAAACCATTTTGGATTTTATAGTTGCGGTATTTGTGAGTCAGCCGACAAAAGTTGTCAATGTGTTGCCTGTGTCAATATCGATGCCCACTTTGCCGACCCTTGGTTTATATACACACACACACATGCATACGCATATATATTTGACGAGTTGGTTAAAATAACATGTGTTTACACAATCTCAATCATTGACGTTTGCAAGAGACTGAAAGATAGTACCCCAAAAAAGAGCGAGAGTAAACAGACGAATCTTACCTTATTGTTCTTAGGTGCTACCAAAGTGAGGTCACGTTCGACACCATAGAAATATCCATACGCATCGTACGCCCTTTATCATAGCCGTACTTTTGCAGATGTTCAAGTAAGCCAAAAAAAATTGATTTAAATTAAATTAATATATAGAGTTAGCGACCTGTTTGTCTTTTTCTTTAGCTGTTTTTCCGACTCAATGTCGAACCAAGAATTTAAAACTGCAATTATAAATTAAATTAAAAACATCTTATCTAAATAATTTAAGAAGCGGAAAAAACGAAAACAAAAGAAAAAAAATTTGCAAAACTAACATCGAAATGATGCTTCTTAGTATTATTTGGATTTTTGGAATGAAAAGTTAAGTTATAGGTAAAGTCTCTGCAATGAAGTAAGGTTTATATCTATGGTCATACGGAAGAGTAGCTTAAGTCGACATGAGAAAATATTGAAATATAGCCTTCTGGAGCTTTATAGACATCATTTCAAGTTACAAGTTAACACTTGCACATTTCTTAAGAATGGAATGGTGACTTGTCTTCTATAAAGTTCCAGGCATTCCAACATATTCTTATGTCGACTACTCCTCCATATAAACACAGTTATTTTAAAAGTGTGAAAGTTTGAGCAATATTATAAAGCTGCTAAAACAAAAAAATTTATTATATGAATATGTATAATTTTGTCTATAGCGTTCAACAGGTGGAAAGGGGCAGACTCGAGAATAAACGCTTTTCACTTTTTAGTGCATTGCGCAGGATTAAAATAACGAAACTAAAAAGTCTAAAATACATAGCTACACATAACTTTTAAAGAGTGTTTCCGACTTACTCCATTGTGATCTAATTCAATTTAGAACCTACACCATAATTCGATAACCATAAATACTAGAACTAGCGTTTAACTTTTCTTTAAACTTCCATATCTTCCAAACCAATAACGACAACAAAAAACGCATAAACAAACCTTAGTCTACGAGTTAATAGCTTTACAAGAGTATCGAAAAGTTCAAAAGTTTGTGTATTTTATATCTTGTTCACAAATACCATGGCTACCGTCCGAAATAATATAATTATGTTATCCGATGCAGCTCAGTAGCAGACACTACCATATACTACGAATTTGTGTGCGGATGGTCGGATGGTTGTTGGTCGGAGATTACGCAAACGTGTCTCCCGGTTCACTCCATTGATTGAGCGACTGGCAACAATCCGCACCAAGGCTAAATTTTTCAACATTAGACTGATTTGCGCGTACGCCGGGACTGAGTACAAGGATGATGCGACCAAGAATGCGTTCAATGATAGATTGGATAGACAGATTTAATGGATAGGTTGGAAGAGAACGCATCATTGGTCCAATTGTCGGGTAATTCAGCCTTAACTAGATCACCTCGAACAACGGTTTCAGGCTAATTGACTTCGCCGCGGCGCGAAACATGGTAGTCTGTAGTACCAGATTTCAGCATCCCGATATCCCTTGATCAATCTACACGAAATCAGATTGATCATGTTGTGATTCATAAAGGGTATTCATGCAGCGTGCTTGATGTTCGTACGTTCAGAGGGTTCAACATCAACATTACCTTGTTGCAGCCAAGGTTCGCATGCGGCTTAGGAAAGCAAAGAACTTTCTTTCGTTTAACTTTCTGAGCAGCTCACTCAACCTCCCTCATAATGTGATAGCCCCGAATGACTCTGCAAACATATATCTCACTCTTTGCTTACTATCGAGGAGAGCGTTCTTGGTTTCCAAAGCTCACTGCCGAGGACCAATGGTACGATCAGGAGTGTCGCGAAGCCACTGCAGTGAAGAAGAAAGAAGTACCACGCAGTCTACTGCTACGCGATTAGCGCTAGATCACTATCGATAAATGAGGAAGATGGCGCCGTTTCAGATGTGCAGAAGCTGGAATGACGTTAGAAATCTGGTAGAGGATGCACAGGCTGCCCTGATGTTGTGGAAGGATAATGCCGCCCCTCGAGTTAACTTCCCGACGTCTTCCATTATAGACGACGGCTTATCGCCTCGCTATGACAAAGTCAGGGTTGCAATCAATCGGCTGAAGAACAACAAAGCAGCTGGAGCAGATGTCCTGCCTGCTGAGTTGCCCAAGACTGGAGGTAATGAGTGAGTAAGGTGCATGCACCAGCTCCTTTTGCAAAATATGGCAAGAAGAGAGCGTGCCCGATGATTGGGACCTTGGTGTCCTCTGCCCTGTTGGACAGTTAGATTAGTGTTGAAATATATATACTTTTGATGTTGTCAAGTATTTCGTCTATCTTGTCATTACCGTCTGTAGTGTGACGCATATGAAAACGCGAAAAGGTTACAACCAGTTCATTGCTGAAGCGGTCTCTCTATACATACCGGGGTGTAATTGGTTGGTTTGGAAGATCGGGGTGTAACTGGGTTTGGGGTTGCGCATTCTTCCTATGCTCGGGTCTAGCTCGCGGATTGTTTGGGGTTTTTCCTGACCCAGCTACACGGTTGCACACTGCTATATTTAAGTTTAATGTTTAAAACAAATATTTAACTTTTGGAGATTAATCCTACCCTACTTTATTTAAGGCCGTAGCGCCGACAAGCTAGATTTCTTTTCAGAATTTGCTCAAACTCGGGAATTTTTGATGTTAAGATTCCCCTATTCTCTACCCTCCCTACCATGACGAACGAAGAATACTCTACGTTGTCCCTTATCCGTATAGGTATATATACCTATCTACGCAACATCAAATTCGGAGTGTTCCACATATAAGATCGACAGACAAGATTGGTTTAAGATTTCATCATAATTTAATTATATTATTCATAATTTATAAGTATAATAAGTATAGTACTTATTCATAATATTGGTTTAAGTGTAAATACATGTATATATAAAGAAAAAAACTCTAGGTTTTCAAAAAGCAAAAAATGTGACCCAAACAATAAGAGAGACTGGGTCCTCCTAAAACAGAAGCAGAGTTAATTTTCGACTTCGGATATATATATATATAAATATATATATGTACACATAAAAAAAATAATTATTACTTTACACTCACTCAATACCAATATATCTGGATCATAGCGCAATCCACGATCCCAAGAAGCGTAGCTGAGTTTTAGAGTTGTTGCTATAAAATAAAAATTTTACCATATGTGGAGTCAAACCTCGTTGCTTGTCTTATATTTCTTTTCTTTTGGGCACAGTTATTTTAGATGATTAATTACAAAAAAAAAAACCTTATATAAGCCAAGTAACAAATCAAGTACATATGCATGTTGAACAATATTAAGCGGGAATCTTATGATTAAACTTTAGTGGTTGCATACAAAAGAAAAGAAAGCGAGAAGAGATATTTAGTCACTTTAATGGTAACGCCTCCGTTTTTATTTTATTTTGTAGAGAGTAGGCAGGCAGGGTATCCAGTAGTTAGGCAGAGTATTTGGACGTCGCCTCTGCTTCCCTCGGAAGGCGCCATTGGCGCCTCGCAAATGAACGTCCGCGCAGAGAATAGACCTTAGGCAAAAATCTAATGAACGGAGAGGTCCAAATCGCATCCAGTTTAACTCGGATGATACACCACTGACTTTGGTAGCTGAAATTCACTTTATATATTTTTCTTCCTAATTTCACACACAGAACACTTTTGGTTAAGACTCGCATACAATTTAAACTTGGCTATAACCCAAAGCCTGGCCTTGCTTAGCACGTGTCTTAATGGAACTTGTACACTTATATTTTGTTGAGCTATCTCCGAGCAAAACTAAGCGTAGGAATAGGCCGAGCTTTTATCTATAACGTAGCGGCACTATGATCTTTCATTGCTTATCTATGGATCGTACTGTATAATCGTACGATCACTCTGCACTTACGAATGAGTTTCTGATAACAGAAAACATAACTGCGTGGGGGGTCCTAAAAGTTTGTAACAACATGGCCACTACACGTCGCAATGTAGATCGATGTAAGCATGGAGATCACACGGATAATCAATCTTGCCAATAGATATTACTTTTGTCTCAGTAGGCAAATGAGTAGTAGTGACGAGACCACTCCCGACAGACGAAACTAACATTATAAGATGTCTCTTTTGGAAGGACCAGATGGAGAGTACATTAGCTACCTTTGGTAACACCAATTGGAGAAGGCGCGCGCAAAGCAGAGACGCCTGGAGGAGAGCTTTACATCAGGCCGTAACCCGGTAACGGATTGTTATGGCCAGTTAAGAAGATGCAGCTCAGTTTTTTCTAATAAAATCCTATCATTTCGTTTTAGATACAACCATATATTGCACTGCATAACGAGCTCAAAATTTGCAGGGGAGAAGAATAACTGAGAGACAACGCATTACAGATGCGAATAGATTAGCCAATCAAGAAAAAATGCGAGTACTGTTGGCGGGCGACTTCCGGCAAACACTTCCCGTGATTCCCCCTAGCCTGCACGTAGCATGCCTCATATGCGATTTCGTGGTCGGAGGTGTTGATGCGAAAATTCCCTTTTATAATAGCCACTCTACATTTTAGTGTTTGCTTTTTTGGCATAGGCCAATTGTGACATTGTGACACGGTCTACTCCCATCTCCAATGCAATGGTCATTTTCAATCAATTCTTACAATTGGCATTACTATTAGGTATTTTTTTCTTTCAAAAAGTTGGCAGCCCCATTCAACTGTCAAATAATTCAAGATGTCGAAGTTTGGTAAATTGTGCAAGTTGTTAAACTGTGAAGTTGTTGCATTTTCATAAGTTGTTGCGCATTAATGTAATAATTATAATAGAATTTATTATTATTTAAATTTATTATATTTAAAGCAATATTAAAAAGGAAAAATCAAAAAAGGAAGGAATCAAAGCAAGTTTGTGAAAGTGAGACGTTCATTTTTCTTTGTGCTAGTGATTCGCAGATGCTTAATTAAATAGCGGAAAGTATATATAAAACTGCGATATCTCAGAATTTTCAGATATTTTTGTGTCATTTGTGCATTATTATGGAATTTCGTTTAAGAATTTTGTTTGGATGTGTAATAAATAGTTGGATTTAAACATAAGTCGAAAGTGAGGTTAAATTACTTTTGCGAAAGTCTTAAGTTGATATAAAGCTGCGGCATCTTTGCATTTTCATAAATTTTTTTTTTTCCAATTTATGCTTTTTTATCGAGTTTTTGTAATTATTAATTGTTATATTTAAATGGCTTTAAATTGCAAAAATGCTCTCCTTGTGAAGTGAGGTTATAACCGACGAGTTAATGAAATAACCAACTGCGCAGCTGAGTCTACTCACAGTTAAAGGAAGTGTCGTTTGGATGCCGCGGTTGTAGCTCTTCCAATGCATGACTTTGGGCCAAGCCGATGCGGTGACAGCGTCGCTTTTGGTGATTAATCGTAGTGTGTTCTTTTTTTTTTTGCAATTTATCCTCTTGCCGTCGACTGTTACTTGTGCCGTAATTTTGTACGCCGCTAACTCCAAACCCTCCGAAATTTTATCTTTATAACATCTTTTAATATATTGCAAAGATTTAATATTTATATATGTGGTGGAGGGCAGTAATTGTTTTCTAAAATGGACAGTTACAGAACCACAAGGTACGCATTAGTGTAGAGGAATTAATAAAGGCAAGCACGTAGAGAAGACTTAACATAAATATCCAACTCCGCCAGGAGCAGACTAAGCAAGACTACAACTCGATTTGGAAGAGGAGAATGGTGATGCGTACAACCTGGAGCCACCTAAAATAAACATACACATTGGACGTATACTCTATGTACACATTTGCAGAAAAACTTTGTTGCCCGATCACGTATTGTTGGTTGAACAGAAATCCTAAAAAACAAATAGCATTGTGCATATAAATAGATCTTAAGCAATGGTAAGTAGCTTTCGAAATCACGGATCAGCCCAAATGATCGTGCTATTTGGTGATCAAGATTACTGAGCATAATCAAGTCACTGATCACATTCATCATAACCATCTATCAGTGATCAAATTGTCGTGTGAAAGTAAAGCAAAAACTGTACCCACATCAATAAAATTTGCCGAGTATGCAGCACGTTAGTGTATGATTGAAGAACTAATGTGCTTTATACACGGCGAATATGTTGTATGTGTAGTTCTCCTCAAAACCGGTGATTATAAGTATATATATTAGAGACTTTATGTGTATTTCTTTATTTTCAGCTTTCATTTTAATCACAATAAATATTGCTATCTTTAAGTTGATATTTGACAAAATTATTAGTAGTAACAAACACTCTAGCTGCCTAGAGCAAGGCATGGTACAAATATTACAAATTTGAATTGACAAGCAAAAAAAATTGTACATAATATGTACTGACTTTAGCTAATCTTAAGACGTGTTTACAACTTATCGGTTTTTAAGTAGTATATAGTATACAAAGCCCACAAAAATTTGAAAAAATTCGCTATAAAAAATGTCAAGTGGTCTCTAATCTAATAGCGATTTCAAATATGAGGTTGTTATACAATCCAAAAGAATTTATATAAGTATAAATTTAGGTTTCTTTTTTTATAAGGCAAAGTTTTCAAGTCACTTACTTATTTTGCATACAGCGTCTAATTTATATTAAAAACGATTTTCTTATATACTTTAAGCCTTTGAAGCCTCGATGAAATGTAATGGAATTGTCTTTTGAATTAGAATATATACGTATAAAATTCAATTTGTTTGAGATGTTCACCTTTATGGTATGTTTTCGTATTTTTTATATGTCTAATAATAAAATTCTGCATAAGCTTCAATGCGTTAAGAGCCTGCGCTATATGCATGTTTATGTACAGTCACGTTACGACTCACTCTAGTGTCAAATTTTACAAAATACATAATTCAGCGAGATCAATACATAATTATATGTATATATATGTTTACATAATGTGTGCATGACTAGTTCAAAAGGCAACAGAGGTTAACTAATAAAAAATTAAACCAATTCTATGGCCACGGTATATACAAATTCTTTCTTTTAGCTTAAATCTGCACACGGATAGTTTTGATGTCATGATTAAAAACTAAAACAATCGTTGACAATACACTGTTTTACATTTGGTTTGTGCTACATAATATTTTTGGTTGTCTTTTATATCTCAGCTGCTCCATCGTCTAGTATATGGCTTACAGTTGGTTTTTGGTTTTGTACATTCAGCAAGTTCTTTTATAACGCTTGGTCCTATTGGTAAATATAGTTGGTGGCATCGCAGCTATGTCAGTTTTTTGGCCCACTTTAAGTCATCGTCCCGCGGCTTCAGACCAGTAAAATGTTCAATAACCAACTCCAAAGTAGACCAAAATCTGGAAATAATAATGAAAGTATATTAGGAAAGAAATTTACGGAGATTGTATTGCAGATAGATAATACAATTTAGAATTTAATTTTTTTTTTAAATATATAAAATTGGCTTACACGAATATCGGGATTTTTGATGAATATGAATGACCTATGCTAATTCGAAATTTCCGAAAAATGTAAATAGCTTAAAATATTTTTTAAGAAAATTGTTTTTTTTTATTATCTATAGATTTCAGCTTTAGTTAATCTTTTAACTAGTTGTGAATTTGACACTTAATCATCAATTGTCGCATTGAAGTGAGATAGCAATAAAACAATACACAACATGATGCATTCATGTTGATGATTTTTTTCATCGAATATCTATTTTGATGGATATTCATTAATAGTAGATTGTTTTGAATTTAAGCAGTTTGTCTTAAATTTTTCCCAGAAATTTTAAACCCACGAAAATCCATGCCAGCGTTCGCGGCTTATGTGAATATATGAGCTAATAACTGATTTGAATGAATTATGTCTAAGAGACTCCGGATAGAATGTGAGTGAACCTTAAAAGAGTTACAAAATTTCTTGATTTCCTTTTTTACTTTTCCGCAAAAAAGTATTGGGATTGGCAAAAAAAACTAAAATCTCTCATTTTATGTTTTTCGACGATTTAAGCACTCTGACAACTTTTCCGGCGATTTGGAGATGTTTTTTTGTCCGTGCGTTGTCGTTGTCAATGTAGTGTGTTAGTCAAATAACTTAAGTAATTTCGACTTTAGCAAGCTAAATGTTTTTCTATCGTGTTGGGCATAGCTTCAGAGTTTCCTATCGAATTTGAGCACTCTAGTCGCTATAGTTGGGTCGCCAGAAGAATAATAAGAGTAAATAATTGAACACAATTTTTGGTTTTTCATTTTTTGTTGTTTAAATTTCTCCTAGCTAATTTCGGTTGTTTTTATAAGTTGAGTTGATTACCAAGTGTTTATTTTTTTATAAATTTATATACAGTGGCGTGCAAATATGAGTACATGTCTGCAACCACTGAGCGTTGAGCCGTCCTGAAACCTTATTAGTAGAGCGAATTATTTGGTTTATTCACTAACGTTCCCTTTCAAACGATTTGGTACAAACTGGACACCTAGAGTAACAATAACTGAAAGAGAGTACTACAGAGTATTCGTTCAGAACTAGTTGGTTGTTATGGAGTTAACATAGATTATTATAAAAATAAAACAAAAGCTGAAACTGTTGAAATTATTAGCGAACCCAAATCCATTTCTAGATTTTTACTTGATGGCACTTGTAGAGAAGTATTTGATTTTTCGAAATCGAGAAACCAACCAATAAATTTACAGAACTGTCTAATTATATACAAAATTTCTGGCTTAAAAGCGTCGAAAGAAATTCTTTTAATTATGTACACATTCATTTACGTAAAAATGTAACCAATTCGCAAATCGAACTTCCGAAAGAAGATACATGAAATTTAACACAGTCTTATGCTCCACCATAACAAAAAGCTAACTACGCCACTGAGTAGTAGTATGCCATTTAAAGACATCTGTTAATTTAATTTCAGTGCGTTAGAATATGTCACCTTGACCTGAACACAAACCTCAGACGCTCCAACGGCCAATTAAGCCAGCCCGTGGTTATGCAAAAGTACGTCTCATGTGGCGCCACATGATGTATGCGATGATGCTTGCGCGGCAAGATGATGTGGCAGCTTTGCAGCAGCTGCACCCACTTGGGCAGACCCCAATAGGTGTGCGACCATTTGTGTATCTGTAAAAGAAAATGTGCCAATTGAGAATATAATCTTAAAAGATGTACCAAATCACGCACCTGATTCGTCATGGCCACAAAGATGGACAACAGAAACACATAGGCTATCCAGCCAAAGTTCTGCTGTATTTCACACGGCGATCTTACATAGAAATAGTGAGCCAAATAACCCAAGATAGGTACGCCAACCATAAAGTTATCGCCATTTGTTTCTATAAAATCGTGACGCGTTATGGACGTAGGATCCAAGTGATGTTCACGAAACGGACGCAAAAAGTTCTGCAAAAGCGGTACAGCTAAGCATAGGTCAAATTTAACAATTTTGAGCCCTATATACCTTGCCAATTAAAGGCAAATCCACGGAGCCCCATGTATCAGCTGCCCAATGCACCAGTCCAGAGGCGAAATCCGCGGTTATAATGCCACACAATGCCGATGCAAAGGCCACGCCAATGCGATCCCAACGCATATGCTTGGCAATAAGCCCCAAGTTAATCACCATCAATCCGATGCACGTGTAAACGCAAATGAACTCCTGCGCGCGTTTGCCTATGTTTAAAGGAAGTACATAGAAGAAAAAGTATATTATGTACAAGGAACAAATTGCAACTGCTTTTGTACTCTACCTGGACTATAAAGTGAGGCCAACTCCTGTGCACCTTTATTTTGCGGACCCCAACGTGGACAGGTTGCCACCGTCGTTACTGCTGTTACCTTGTCGGGCTTCGGCTGCTCCACTTTTTGATATTCTGTTGTAGTGGGCGCTGAGTTGCCATTGGGATCATCCTCGTACATAGAGTTTGCCAATATCTCCTTGTCACTTTTGCCAGTCATCGTCTGTGTGTAAAGAAGAGTAGTGTTTATATTAAAGACAACCTGACAGACACGTAGGCCGTCCCTGACTGATGCCTCTTTCAATGTTAGTTTTGTGCTTTGCTCGTGTCAAATTGTCAGCTGCTTTTGCATAATTCAAGAGTTCTCTGGGAAGCACACAATGTGACGAAGGTGCGCCCATTTTTCAATACGTTAACTTTTAGGTGGCCATCAATTATTGATGCGCCTTAACTCTCAAGTCCTTTAAATTGGAAAAGAATTTATTTTTGTGTATATGCAAAAAATTAATTTAAGCAGCCATCCCCAATGAAAACTTAAGCTGGAAAACATTGACCTCTGTGGAATATGCGTTGATGTCATAACTTGGCTGCAGTTCACTGCCATGCCTCTTGTGGGTGGCCCATTATATGTCACGCAATATTTTGGTTTTTTATGTAAAGAACTGTCTGGAGCTTTCACAGCTCCACCAGGGCGGAGTGCTGGCTAGAGTGAGTTGTCAAACTAGCACTTAGTTACAGCTAAATACTATGACACATTCGGGGCGCGGTTTGAAGAAGCCCCCATTTATAAAATTGCCAAATGGGTAATCAAGTTATGACTTCTTGGACTAGGTTAGGGAATAAGCAGCACATTTTATGAGCAGTTATTGTGATCGCAGGCGCACATGACCTGCCTGCAGAGTTGTTCAAGACTGGCGGCAACGAGTTGGTAAGGTGCATATACCAGTTCTTTTGCAGAATATGGCACATTGTTGTCCTCTGCCCTGCCCTCAAGAAGGGTGAAACTAGCGAAGAGTGAGAAAGACTAAAGCCATTTGCGAAAAAAAACTGATCGGACATTATAGGTTTTAGGTTTTGGTAAATCCACCATTTACAGATATTCACACTAACCTGAAACCGACCCACAAATACCAAATCGACACTCACCATCTCTTTGTCGATTATAAAGCAGCATTTCATAGCCCGTTGACTGGGTTTGAAATCCCTGCAAAGTTGGTGCGACTGTGCAGAATGACGTTAAGCGACACACGCAGCTCCTTCAAGGTAGAATAGAGCTTCTTCGAGCCTTTTGATACCAAGAGAGACAAAGTGATGCTCTCTCTTGCAACCTCTTAAACATTGTGATAGAGAATTTGTTACGAAAGGCTGAACTACATGGGAACTGGACTGAATTCTATAAGGGTGTCCAGTAGCTTGCGTAGGATGATATCGATATCGTTGATCGTACTAATGAATAAGTTACGATATAGCCATTTCCGTTTGTGCGTGTTGTTCTAAGTTTCTCAGTACAGCGAATCTCACTGTCGGGCACCGTCCTGAATCTCAAATCAGTTTAGAATGCCTAACGTAATTTGAAGAAGACCATAAATCCATTTACAAAAATGATCAGGTGAAGTTTTCAGAATCCAGAAGATATGAGAACTCTTTCTCCAGTAAGAGAATTTAAAGATTTCTTTTTAGAATGCGCTACTACATAGTGGTGTATTTAACGATGTCTATTACCGATGGACTCTTCGATTGTAAAAATCGATTGTTTGGTCTGAATAAACTTGTTTTTTGACAACTAACTCATAGAAATGAGTGGACTTATTAAGAAAACAATTCGGATCTTTTTGACCCTACATTTTAATTATATTATTTATCCTTTCTCCTATTCATCTTCTCCTGCTTTCCTAGCCCTGATCTCATTCTTAAATAATGTTACCATACACACAATGTTGGGCACGTGCCTAGGGCGGAAAATGTTGTCGGAAACTTCAAAAATGTATTTTATTCGTGGATAAATGGTACTTGACATCAGTATCAATATTGATATTCTCGATTTGTGGAATTTCCGTACTTAAAATTTCTGTGAACAAAGAATGTAAAATCAGGTGAGATGATGATCTCCAGAAATGGAGTAGTGGAACGTGTTGGTATGGACAACTTAAAACAAAATGTGATGCAGACAGTCGGGACGGTGGCCGACAGAGGGCAGTCTTTTTGCCCCATAAACACTAAATCCAGCATACGGTAAAGTGGGAATGAAAGTATCTACTTTTATGTATCTTTTCACAAGTTCGATATGACTGTAAGCATTTTCCTATTGGGAAGTTGGTTACTAAGAGGGCAAACATTACTTTTATGCTCATACCGTTATTATAGACAGAATTTAACTGAATTACAAACAAGATCCACGAACAATAGTCTAGTTTTATAAAGAATTTCTTTCTTCGTACAAACATTGCATGTCTATGATAACTGCAAATTTTTGGCGCATTTTTTTTTTAAATTCAGTTAAGTTGTGCATAACGTTAAAAGTATTTTATCAAAAGTTTAATCGCCTCGAAACGCAACTGAGATGATTCTATTCAAAAGTTATTACGTAAAAAGGAACAAATAAGAGAATTCTTGTATGGATTTGTTCTAATTATTGAGCAGCCAAATATAAATATAACGAATAATGCTTGTTTCCACACGCTTAGAAAACAATTTGTGAATCCGGCACTGGAACCATGCGTACGCCCTGTAAAGAAAATTTAATTAGGTTTCTCAGCGTTCCGATTGCGATTACACTTTAATGTAATGAAGTGAAAATAAACCTTTTTAAAGTTTAATGATCAATTAAACAATCTCTTAAGTCTACAAAATTAAAAAAAAAAAAACTTGAATATTCAAGAACTCCTTTGGGTGATCATGTTTATACTACCTTCCCTTAAAATTAAAATTAGCCATGTTTCGAACGAATCGGAAAAGTAGTAGTAGTAGAAGGTAGTCATCGGAGTCCGTGAATATGAAAACTTGTTGAGTAGTGTTATTTATAAGCAAAATTTTTCTAAATTGGTACATTTGTCACATGCAATCGCTCTAGCCATTAGTAAGTACAATTAACAAATGACTATTCAATTTGGAATTTCTCAACTCCTTTTCTACAAAAAAAAAAAATATACAGCATATTAATTGAGCCTCTTTTTATCAGGAAATATGTATATAGCAAATTGTATACTTATACAAATACTAGGCAGTAACTCATGCCTAATCTAAGCCATTATGGCGCGGGGACTCACGGCGGAGGTAAGTGGAAACACATTTATCAAATCTAGCAACAACATTTTGATAAAGCCCAAAGCACAAGCACTCAAATGACCGAAAATTGACAGACACGCGTAGCTTTCCACTAATGGCCACCAAGCCCTAGGCCTTTCAGACTTGGCATGAAAAGAAAACCCATAATCTAGACCCCCTCTAGACTCTATACGTATAATGCCAACAAAGGCAAGCATTCTCATTTGCCATGCAAACCAACAACAAACACGACGTTCGTAGAGTAAACAAAATATAATGTTGATTCAAATTTCTGAAATGAATGTGAAATATTAGCGAAAACGTTAAAAATGGGTGTTACGTTTGAGGCTTCGCACATACTACTAGTATACTATACGAAAATGTGGAGGTCTAAATTTGCGTGTGAAGGGTATGCTATAATTGTGCTTGGACAAACAACAGGTACAAATTTACTTTGACGTAACGATTTTGTCGTCGTCGCAATAGAAAATAAGCATTTTATTACATGATGAAATGTGCGCAAGAAACTCCGAAATAGAAAAACCAACACACCTAACAACCAAACAAACGACTGTCGGAGTAGTAGAGGGGACCACGGGATGGTACTCACGAATTACAGCCTTGGCGGGGTGCTGTGCTGCAGTGACGTATAACTTGTATAATAACATTAATACTGTAATGTACAGTCAGCACATAAATTATTCGGACACACTTCAAAGCATACTTTAACAGGTGTCCTTTGCAGTTTCTTATTGTAGTTCGTAAAAGCAAAAAATTCTTGACAAAATACGTAAAATATGTGTTCCCTTGAACTCAAAAAAATTGGTAAAAAAATTTGTTTGCTGTTTTTAATATATTGGTTGAAAGTATTGCTCCAAAAGCTCGTTTGGCTTTTATTTGGAGTCAATTTCTGCATTATTTTAATTAAAGCTGGACAACAATTCACGGGATCAAGATTTATCACCAGACATGCGTAAGTTAACTAAAATGCTAACTGGAAAATCAAAATAGTAACACTGTGTAACATTAACCACACCCCGTGTGGTATTGCTACCCCAGGCCTTAAAGGGGCTGTGCGTAAGGTTTGGGACCCACCACGTAAAACCACAACTCCAATGAAAGAATGTATTTATATCAGACCGTAATCCGTTAACGGGTTGTTTTTACCAGTTAAGAACAAGACACAGTAACACTGTGCATAACTCTGCCAATTTTCAATTGGATAACTTTTATGGAGTGGGTGTTCTCTCTCACGGGGGAAGGGGCCGATATATCGACATGATTCGGCAAAATTCATCTGCTTCGGTGAAATGCACATCTTTTGTCAAAGTTCTTGAGCCCCTACCCTTTATGGTGGCTCAGATTTCAACGTTCACACGGAAGGACGGGCATTGCTATATCGACTCGACTATTGCTCGTGATCATTTTTGCCCATGGAACATATGGTCTGCCACGCCTCCTTCTGCCTGTTACATACATTGCACGAACCTATAATAACCTTTTACACTTTATGTACAGGTTATAAAAATGCGTAAAAAGAATTGGCTGCAAATCTATCGAAATGTGCGAGCTTCTGCGATCAAAAACCCATAAACACCAATTACAGCACTTTGCCAAGATGTTAAAGATGCAATGCGAAACAAATTTCACCCGCAGCTATTTGCAACTGACTGCACAATGCCGGAAGTTGCATGTCGCAAACCTTACATTTCCTCCATCAACAAGAATCTTGTACAAGATTTCGAAAAACTGAACTTAAATAAACGCGTGTTTTTGGGAGTACGCTGCTTTTAGTAACTAATCAAAATTCGTTGGGAAAATCTGTTGGGACAATGATCTCCCAAAGTCTGGCAAAATATCAACGAAGACATGAAACAAAAAATCTGATCGTCTAATTTTATTGGTATGTGGGGTATTGCTTCATCTAAAACTGGACGCATGGTCTTTGTTGACCAACTTTGAAATTAGATTAGCCTTTAAAGTTTGACTCGACCCAAAAACATTCGTTTTGTCACAACAAGCCTAGCAATGCAAACTGAAAACTTCATCTTAGTCACCGGACTAAAATCCTATTGAACAAATTTGGGAATTTAGGAAGAGAAAAAAGTAAGCAACATTTCATACAAGGAATCCTTGAAAATTCCTTTTTTAGAAGAATGAGTAATACCTTGGTAAAAAGTCCTTTTATATTTGGGAAAAAAGTACTTCTAAGCTTGCTAAATAAATAAGCATGAAAGCACATGTACATGCACATGCGCTTCATGGATTCTTAAAAGTCACTTGAAATGTTTGCCTTGGTCAAAAAATGTAATTGAACCGAGAACAAATATCGTCATATAACTTACCTAAGGCGCCCTTTACACGAAGCAAGATTTTCAAGCGAGAAAGTGAAAAAATCTCACACGCGACTGTCAAAATATTACAATTTGTTCACACGAAGCGAGTAAGATTTTTGACAGCTCACCGATAAACGTGTTTAAAAATACTCCTAATTCCCTTTTAAAACACTGGCTTATAAAAACTTTTATGAAATACAAATAAATAAGTGCAAAATTCAAATTTTGTATGTGTCCACCAAACGCGAACTCAACATAAAAAGAGCGCCGTGGACAAGGGCGCGACAGCTCGCACTTGATAATGCAGGAGTTGCAATATGAGGACGTTCAGACATTCAAATCATTCAACCTCCATGATGCCTCCAGCTACGTTTCATAAGCTTCTGGATATTGTTTGCCCTCTCATACAAAAATTTGTATAAATTACAACCTTGATTATTAATTAATATATTAATTTAACAAAACAACCTTAGACATTGTTCGGCGCCAAAAATCTTGTTTGTTGTCGTCACACTTGCATCACTAAACTGACGTACAACACAAAACTGAATTGCACTTTACAACACTTTGCATAAAATCTCGCTCGATATAAGAATGCATTCTAATATGAAGTAAGTCGCATAGAGTTGCAGGCGAGATAACTTACGGGCGATTTTACCGTGCCATCACCCGGTGCGAGATGCAACTCACAAGGGATCGCTTGAAAATCTCGCTTCGTGTAAACGGCGTCTTAAGAATCGACGATTCACTGGCCTTAGTTCCACCAGTGATTTTTGAATTTTGCATAAACATTTGGCCGGCCGTGAAGAAGATTTGTTTGTGATGGAACCACTTAATTTGGCAATGGCCCAAAAGAAGGCTCGTGTAAATTGGTGCAAAGAAATATTCAAAACTCGCTTTCTAGGATAAGACGACAAATTGTAGTTCTATGCGTATATGCCCGAATCTAAACCACTTTTGACTGTACGGTTCTGCGAAGACAAGCCAAGCCCAACAAGTGTTTCGAGGACGAAGCACTTCAAATCTCCGTTTCTTCTTAAAAACCAGTCATATAGATATTATACCATCATAAAACGTAGGGTGGCCAACTAAAAACCAAACAAAACAAATGTAGATCAAATGTGAGACCTAAAATGTCAAAATAATGAGTCACCCAAAGAGTTCCTTTTGATCTCACAAGAAAAAAAATGCATGTTCAATTTTTTCCGCCACTTGAATAAGCGGTTGATGAGATTAAAACATACATGTAGGTATATTGTGGAGGTATCTCAGGTATATTGAAAAACAATAAAACCGTTTTCGATTAATTATCTTTGTTCTTGTCCTCTGTTTTCGAAAAGGCAACACTCATATTATACGATACTTGAATAAAAGCATCCGAATAATTTCGCTGCGAAAAAGGGACGATTCTGATTTTCATTTTTGCCAGAGCGAATAATCTATTTTTTTTTTCCTATGGTTAACTAGCATGTTGATGGAGTGCGAATAATTTGTGCGCTGACTGTACATTTGAATATTTAAAAGTGGGCGCCATTCAGACGCTTAAAAAGGGAACACGCAAGCGCAAATTTTGAAATTGGCAACTCAGCACTGACTGCATTATATTAATAGTTTTATTTAATTTTTTTTTTTCCTTTTGCTATGTTTGATAAGAGCAGAGCACAGGCATAAACTATTTATAATACTATTTATAAAAACAAGCACAAAACTGCAAACAAAGCGCATGTAAGTACATGCACATGCATGTTCATACATGCATATCTGCACTAACACCGCCAAAGATTGACTCACCTTTTATGTATGCGTGTGTTGTTGGCGGCAGGCAGACGACAGACAGACAGACGGACAGCGGCAGTAAATGACAGCGTCGCAAGTAACGGCAAATTCGGGCGTTATTTGTTGTATATACATGTGTGTGTGTGTGTGTGTGCGTGTGTGTGTTTGTGGCAGTGTCGCAACCAAAAACGACAACGCGGCGGCACCTACAAAGAACAACATTCGTATGTGTAGGTTTTACTTATGGCATGAAAACAATTAAAATTAAATGCGCCACTCTAATATTGATTAAATTAGAAGAAAGACTAAATTCCTTAGTACACACAGACACATTCAATCGCGTACACATGTGTAAGTTGCTTTGCAACATTTATGTATTGCATGTTTTTTTGGTGCAACTTGCAACTTAAAAGGCACAAATGCAGAAGTCGCTTACGAACAACACTAAATATGTAGATATGTAAATACTATAAATTAAAGTTGTTTAGTACACGTGATTTAGCTGGTTCGCGCCAGTCTTCAGCGCCGCTACTACTTTGCACTAGTAAGTCCCGACAACAAATGAATCAAAAAAAAAACGCAGCTTTTCATTCATGCTCATGTTGTGTATGAGTGTGTGTGCGTGTGAGCTTTTACCGTTATGTGCAAGGATCGTCCTTGGCGGCAGCCCTGCTATTTTATATGAAAAAGATTTTATCTCAAACTAAATATGTTTAAGAAACGAAATTTTAAATTTTGACATATAGCACTAGCTAATTAAAAACTTTAACAAAAGTATCAACTTTATTACAATGTTTTTGAATGAATGTATGGTATGTATATGCGTGTGTTTCAAGTCGATAAGTCGATGTTTGCCAACACTAAGTTAGAGTAAGGCAAAGGGCAAAACTATCGAGCGGCATAATAAAAATAATTATATTCATGCTGTAATAAATAGTAGACATTATTAATTAAGTATATTTATTAAAAATGTAAAACTATTAAATTTAGCCGCTGTTGCAGATATGAAATCAATCAGCTTTTTTATGGCTGCAACTATGCCGAGTTGCCAGTTTGTTTTTCGTAAAAACAGCTGCTTGCCGGCGACTGCTGTTACGTCGTGTTGTGCATTTTATATTAAAAAATCGTAAAATCATCAATAAAATGTTACCAATATCGCGTGGTATTTATCATACTTTAGCACAATTAACACGCAATATACACCAGCGTAGCTCTATCCATACAATCTCTGCGCTACAATGCAAAGAAACCACCAACGAAGCAGCGACTGAAGGCGGCGAAGGCGACAATGAAAATCCGGCGGATGCAAAAAGCACCGAAAAAGTACGCGCAGTTGTACCTGTGGAAACCTCGATACGCTATTTAAAAAGTGCAGCGTACAAGCAAACCTATGGCGAAGAGCATGTCTGGATACAATATCGGTGAGCAGCACGAAGGCAAACATTGTGTCGAAACGTTTTTAATTCTTGCTTCCATGCCAGGCGGAATCACAAGGGCATGTATGCGCCGCGCAAAACACGCAAAACTTGCATACGCCAGGGCAAAGTATCAACAGGCAATCCTTGTCCCATATGTCGTGATGAATATCTGGTGTTAGATCATCGGAATACAGAGCTTTTGCAGCAGTTTATATCACCACAAAGTGGACAAGTGCTCAGTTACTCGAAGACGGGATTATGCCAGAAGAGCCATTTTCAATTATTGGTGGCCGTAGAGCGTGCACGAGACTATGGTCTATTGACCTATGATGTGCCATTTCGGGAGTACGACTACAGCGAGTACTACAATAATGAGCAGCAACAAAAAAGGAAACTGCCTTAAATTAACATAAATACTTGCTGTTAATAAATTGTACAACCAAAACAAATTGTTTTTAGGTTATGTTCCTAGCACAGCTGTTTCTATTGAACAGCTGCTTTGCGCTCTAGTACCTTGCAGTGGCAATACAATTATCAGTTGCTTGGACTAATTTAACTTGACCAAAATTTACAAAAAATATGGCTACGGCCTTGAAAAGAAAGACCACCTTTCTGGTCATTGGTGGTGGCATTGCTGGTGTAACCTGTGCCGAGACTATAGCAATTTGCTGCCCTAGTGAATCTATTGTGTTGCTTACCGAGTCGAGCGTCGTAAAAACTGTTACCAATTTGGTGCCCGTTGCCCGTTATCTACACAAATTCGATGTAAGCGAGCAAAACGTGTCTGAATTGGCCGGGACTATATCCACAATTGTAGACCAGTTGGCATACATAAATTCCAGCGAGCAATGGGTACGCACAAAGACGGACTTGGTGATCGATTATAGTTATTTGTGTCTATGCACTGGAGGCACACCAAGATTATTTAGCACACAAGAAGAAGAGCAGCACAAACGCATTATAGGCATTCGTGATACCGACTCAGTGCTGCAGTTGCAGGATCGTTTGGCAAAGGCAAAAGATGTGCTCATCTTGGGCAATGGTGGCATAGCCAGCGAACTGGCTTACGAATTGCGCAATATCAATGTGCATTGGGTTATAAAGGACAATCATATATCAGCAACATTTGTGGATCCTGGCGCAGCGGAGTTTTTCCAGCTGGCACAGCAAGCAAAGGCCAACAAGAGTGCTGTAGAAGCGCAGGGCACAGCCATTAAGCGTTTGCGCTATAGCGAATTGTTGCCGGCAAAGGATCAGCATGAACATAAACAAGGTGCTGCATTAGGCCCTGACTGGCATCGTACCTACAATCTGCGTGGACAGGCTTCTGAAGGAAGTTCGTTGCCTAAGGTTTACTACAAGGCACATATAGAGCATCATGAGTTTTTGCCAGAGGGGATTCGTGTTACCCTGCGATATGAAGATGGCAGCTCGGAGAGTGTAAACTGTGATTTTATAGTATCTGCCACTGGCGTAGAACCGCGTCATGACTACGAGTCGGACTTGAATTTTAGTTTAGCTGATGACGGTGGTATAGCTGTGGACGAAATGATGCGAACAAATCTTTCCAATATTTATGCAGCCGGTGATGTATGCACAGCTATTTGGACGAAAGCTCCACATTGGTTTCAAATGCGTCTATGGACGCAGGCGAGGCAAATGGGAGCCATGGCAGGACGCAGCATGGCCGCGGCCTTCGAAAGCGAAACGATATACCAGGATTTCTGTTTTGAGTTGTTCGGTCATGTGACTCAACTCTTTGGCTATTCTGTGGTCTTGCTGGGTCGATTCAATGGACAGGGACTTGGTCGTGACTATGAGCTTCTTGTACGTTGTACGCGCAGCAAGGAGTATATTAAATTTGTGCTGCAAAATGGACGACTGCTTGGTGCCATACTAATTGGAGATACAGATTTAGCAGAGACGTGTGAGAACCTTATATTAAACGGCATTGACTTAACTCCATACGGCGATGACATATTGAATCCAGATATAGATATTGAGGATTATTTTGATTAATGTATTACACAATCTATGCTTAAATTTAAAAGAATAATTATTACTATATCTATGGTTTATTATTTGGATTTGTGTCATTTCAACTTGCCCTCGTTGCCTAAAATAAGAGGAATTAATTATGGACCAAAAACTCGCAGCTTAATTCTGCCATTTTTAACTTACCCACATACTTAATTTCATCAAAGGCCTTACGCGCTTTCTTTAACTCTTCGTTCATAGTTAACAAATCCTTGACGCGCGCATACTTTCTCGGATCTTTGCGCACTAGAAAAATAATGTCTTCAACCTGCACACGCCCAGTGCGTCCAATTTCCATTGCGCGATGTGTAGTTTCTGTTATGTATTCAATCACTAGATCCTCAAGCAGGTCTACTGTCTCCGTATAGGGATTCTTGTCGTCTCCAAAACCAAACATCATGCAACGCAGCTCTTTGCTAAATAGACGTTTGCGTCCTGCATTACTGGCCACAAATTGTTCGTCGTCCGCATCCTCGTCAAACTAGTGAAAATGTTTATTGTATAGTAAAACTCTACTTGAGCTTTCACAACTTACATCAGCTGCTTCAAAGTGCTCTTCAGGTGTGTTGTTTGTTGCCATATTAACGCTGAAAATATAATATTAATAAAATGCAAAATACGCAAACAAGTGCACGATTAGTGCTGCCAATTGACGTGTAGGTATCGGTTAGCGTCAAACGAAAATATCGTTATCGGCCATTAACCATCGTAATCTATGGCATCGAGAAAATGTATTTTCATGATTTTTCACTAGTTGATTATAAATTTGAGCGCCAAACCTTGAATGCCTTACAGGAAACCTACTTATAATATACGAATTACATAATAGTTAGTAATTCTTATTTCATGAATCTACAATTGTTAACAAAAAGCTTTGGGCAAAATTAATTACTATAATTCAAATTCAAATTATTCGAATATAATGCATGAATGGTAAATACCTAAATTGTGTTGGTTAAAATTTAAATAAAGATTTTTAGATATGGGCTATTCAAATAGCCCTGTGATTTCATTATGACAATGCGTAACCGTCGGAGTTGAAAACATGCAGACATGCATTGGTGCCTTTGATGAGGTACGTTTCATCAATTTAGAATTGCAACTTGCGATTGTTAAATATATTTTGGGATCAAATAGAACAATGGTTGGACTCTGATTACCGCTTATCAGTTGTTCTAATAATGCTTTATAGAAATATTGAAACTATTATGAGGAGGGAGATCAAGACAAACAACCAAATAAAAATATATATCACAAAAAAAACATGATCAATAACGAGGGTGTTAGAAAAGCTAGTTTAATAAAAAATTCAATACCGGCTGTTATGTTTATTATTCAATTGTTATGCATGTTTTAAAATTCGCTCTTTAATTAATCGCTTAATTTTCACGTTCAACAGCCAAACTTGGTTTTTTTTTATTTCAAATGTTACCCTTTTTTTTCCTGTTATATTTGAAAGAAAAAGAGTATCGATTCTAAGAATTTAGATATATCTAAGAATTTAGAATCGATACTCTTTGGTGCTACCAATTGGCTGGTAGGCATCGACCTAAACCAAACGAAATTATCGTTATCGATTGGCCCAGCATCATTTGGCATTTTTAAATTCGAACGCCAAGCACTGCACACGCCAGTGATAAAAATATTGACAAAAAATGAGTGTGTATTCGTTTGAAAAATCCTTTTTGGAGCGCTTAAAGGAAGCCGAAGCAGTTTTGTCTTGGGATGGAGATGTTGTACCTGCTTCCCAGGTTAAATCCGAATGGAAGTCCTACATTGAGCTACAACTCGAGCCAGCAGGTAAGTGAGGCGTCGAAATAGCATTGCACACACACACACTCATGCGAAATTTCATTCAGGCTGGCAGGCTCTTTGGAAAATACCACGCGTCATTTGCGAAGATTTGAAGTTACGTTTTCCAACCATTGTTTCTGGTTATGTGGATCAAGTTATATTTAGCGAACTTAAGGCTGTTTTTGTAGTCACCGCCGTGCTGGACAACGATGTGCACTTGCCGGAACGCAATGAAGTATCTCTCATTGAACTGTACCCCACAATTGACCAGGAGAATCCGGCATTAAACGTAGACACAACTGCCGACGCCATTGATCGATTGCGTTACTTTTACATGCATGTCTGGATGCCATGGGACAAGGATGTAGATGACGATCGTGATTGGGTTCAAATGCATTTGCAATCGCGCATTCAACTAGCCTGTGATTTGAAAAACAAAATGCCACGTCCGCTGGCTTTGCACATGCGAAATTTATTGATGGAGGCGCGTTATATCCAGGAACGCCTTGATTTCTTGGAGCTCGATTTAAGCGATGAAGAAGAGGATAACGATCAGGAGACAATTCAGAACAAGAGCTCACCGAATTCCAGTTTAAACAAGTCGAATTTGCCAGTTACAGATTTGATGTGTCTGCATCTACGTTTGGCTATAATACGCAGCGAGTTTGAGATACTTGAAAATCCAGAAATGAGACGTGCCTTCAGCGAGATGCAGACAAAAAAGTTAAGGGGTCTTCGACTATCTGCATGCATCAATGATGATGGAAGGCATTCCAAGATATGTTATGTAGTTTTACAGCCATGTGAACTGCAGCAGCAAATATCTTTGCTAAACTTAGCCAAGAAGCATGTGCAGCCACAGACATTGGTACAAGCGGGCAGCAAATTGCAAGTGTGTATTCAAATACAATTTTATAACAGTCAAAACGAAACAGTTTTATCATATTTTGCAGGATGTACTCAGCTTGTGCCGTTCCAACGATGATATCTTACTATCGCCTGGTCATCACACCATTAAATTCCTCGAGTATCTCAATGACAATGGTAGCATTAGCGGTTTAGTAGAACCACGTGCAGCTGTGCTAGCCAAGCGCAAGGAAATATCTGCCCAAAACCTGGCCATTATTTCATCTAGCGATGAGGATAGCACTTTATTAGTAGTGGACGGCGACTATACACTCTCCCACCTGGTGCTAGATTGCGGGTATGTGCGTCGCTGCATTTTGGTGCGTTCTGGCACGCTGCACTTACGGGGCTGTCGTCTCATTGGTGATGGCAGCTCTAGCACGCAAGAGGGCATCTTGTGTCTGCCCCAAGCTAAGCTAGTACTGACAGATTGTTTGCTGGAACACTTTGCTGTTGGCATTTCTCTGCACTCGAATGCCATTGCAGAGCTTAGCGATGTAAGTTTTAAGTGGTGCCAGTCGGGATTAGAGTTGCTGGATGACTCAGTTGCTGTTAAATTACAAGGCAATCAATGCCGTTTCGATGATTGTAAATTGGGCATTCTGGCAGAGGGCTTTAAACTGCCGGACAAAAATGATAGTGATCTGTATTTGCGTGGTTACAGTGAGCTCCAAAAGTAAGTGTACAGGCTTTAATTAAATGATAAGATTCCTCTAAAATATTAAATATTTTGCAGGTACAATGAGCGCAAGTTGCTTGGCAGCTGCAGCTTTAACAATTGCAAGCGTAATGTACGCATAGTCAGTAAGGCAGAGGAAATCTTGAGTCAGAGCACAAAAAAGTATCTTATGCAGGATGAGTACGGCGGCGAGAACAAGGAGAATATGAATTAGTTTTTGACCAAGATTTCAAATCGTCTAATTTGTAACGTTAACAGCAATATTAATATAAAAAAAAAAGAAAAAGGTAGCATTGGCAACATTTTCTAACTGTTACTGATTGGAAACTTTTGATGAACTAATTTTTCACAAAAAAATTCAATAAAAAAACATTCACAAATCATCGAATAATGAACTCTGTCTGTTGCAAAAATGTACACACTTATTATTTTATTATATTTTTTTTTTTTATGTATATAAAATCAATATACTTTATATATTCATAAAACATAAAAACAAGAACTTTTGTAATACAATTGTCTAAATTGTTCTGTAATCTGCCTCAATCAGTCAGTCGATAAGGAAACGCACCGCCTTCTGCGTTTTCGTGGGTGAAGTCGGTGATGGAACCTCCGACTGCGCCATGCAATTGCGCATGCCATCAAGAACATAATCCAATCGCGTTAAAGCTTCCTGCATGCTAGAAGCCAGCACACCAGCATCTGGCTGGTTTTCACTGTCCACTATTGCTTGCTCACAATGTCGCCGCAATCGCTGCGATGCTCGGTGTATGATTTGCAGCTCTTGCTGCGCCTGCACTGTAAAAGAGGACCCTGGAATATCTTCTGTGTCATAGGTAAGCAGTCGCTTTGTGTACTGCACCAAGTTGGTGGTGGGAGAACAGCTTGCAGGCGTTGAGGTTTTTTTGGGTGTATTGCTATTGCTGTGGAAGAGTCGCTTTAGCGGCTGCTTCAACAATGCATCCTTCATGGCACTCAAGTTCAAGGAAATGCGACTGGAATTGTGCATCTCACATAGTGTTCCATTTAACTCGGCATCTAAGGGCTCCCAGTTGACTTCAACGCTTTCGAATATAGTGCGGGCATTGGGCTTTTTCTGTTCCGGATCATCACGAAGCATATCCAGCCATACGCCTAAGCGTGCAATTGGCCACTCTGCTTTGAGGCCACGTTGTTTGTCCAATATTAGTATGACAGTGCGGAGCAGCCCAAATTCATCAGGCGCTTGCGTTTGACGAAACTCCAGTTGGACGCCCAACTGACGGCAACGCTGTGTGGCTTCCTTGACCTGCGCGTAACATAAAAATATTGCTTGCTTTAAATTTTTCTGTAATTCTATGGGTTAATTTTGCTTACCATAAGCTGCGTTTTGTGTAGACTTTCCTCGCTAGGATTGAGCATGATTCGTTGTATATCTTCCAACAATGTCGACTTCTGCGCTGACATTGTTAATGATTGATTGCTTGGCTGATGCTGCTGTTGGGCCAAAGCCTGGCGTTCTGTTTCGAGCATCTCGCTATTACACTTGTATTTGAATTGTTCCAGCTCCAGACACTGCAAACGCTCTTCGAAGTCGCGCTCATGCTGGGCCCGTTCCTGCTCTATACGTGTAAGAGCTGCGTGCTTTTCTGCCTCCAGCTCGCATCGTAGCTGCTGTTCCTGCTTCTGTAGGATCTCCTGATGGGCTAATTGAAAATCCACAAGCTGTTCAATATAACAAATTATAGTTAAGCTAATAAGCATTACAAATAGTAATTTAAATACGTGCCTTTTGCTGGTGTCTTTGGCTGCAAAATGGATTTGAAATGCGAAAATAATGCGATCCACCAATTACCAAACGATCCCCATGGTATAGCTGCTGTCTGCTTTGCAGCAGATCACCGTTCACATAGGTTTCAAAATCTTCACTACCTGGTGTAACAAATAGTGTGCCGCCTCGTTCGTGCTCAATGCTACAGTGCTGCAAAGCTACTAGCGGACCTTCTAACACAATATCCGGCTGATTGTTGCCCGAAATTTTCGAGCGGCCTATTCGCACCAATCCTGGTGGCAGTATATAGAACAGCGTGCCGCTTAGTATGGGATCTGCGGTTAGATTGACCAGACAAGCCTGCTTCTGTTCGGCAGCCAGCTCCATAGCCAATCCTTTTCGTTTGAGCAAACGAAGTTCCGATTCGCGTTGGTGTTCCGCCTCTTTAAGCTTCTCCATCCAAGATTTTTGAGCACGATTCAACTCACGTTCTCGCTCTGCCAGCTGCTGACGTAATGCCTCCACCTCTGTTTCGTCCACTGAAGTCTCAATGATGATCTTTCGTGGTGGTAAATTGTTGCTATTGCCGCCAGAAAAGCGACGCTGTCGTTCGTATTCATTGCGTAAAGATTTCAAGCGATCTACTTCTGCGCGCAGATCTCTTATGATCTTGTCATGTGGAGACTCGTTGACTTTCACGCGATTTACAATGGATCGCGCCTTGCAAGCATAGCGCAGAGTGGCCAAAGTCTCATCCAAATGTAAGCTGGCGGGCGAGATGGTAGCTAACATGATTGTTTTAGAGTTTCCGCCAAGGTTTTCCTGTAAGGTTGAATGTAATCAATGATTAGATTTTTATTGCTATAACGCATAAACATGATTATTTATTATTATTTTATTACTATTTGCGCACATCTAACATAGCATATTTATGGGGCATATTTGTACTCATGTTGTCTTTATGCCCTGTACCCATAGTGTACAAGAGTATTATAGATTTGTGCAATGTATGCAACAGGCAGAAGGAGGTGTGGCAGACCATAAGTTCCATGGGCAAAAAGTCTTATTATTGACTCGGGTAGCGATTGGACCATGTCCGTATGTCTGTTTGTCCGTCCGTCTTTATGAGGGGATTGATCTCCGAGACCATAGCGACACAAAATTGTACCTAAAGATGAGCGTAATCTTGGGATAGATGAAGTTTGTCGAATTGCGGTGATATCTGACCCCGTTTCCTCCAGCAGAATATGCGGTTTACAGGCGGTCCCTTGAATCTATCAACTCGAAACACATATTGCAATCAGATGTTTGCGTCATGATTATGTGCATCTACGTTTTAAAAATTAACGAAATTGGATAAATACATCAAAAGTTATAGTCAAAAATGTGCTGCTTTCATCCCATTCGCCTATAAACTGCTCCGAAATTCCACTACATGTAGATATGGACACATGTGAGCTAGAGTTACAAAATTTGGTGTGGAGACTCGTGTGAGACAAATCATTAAAACTACAACGACACCCCTTCCCCCGCAATCGATTTACCTCAATTAATACTGCACCTCGCAACACGATGATTTGAAAATTGCCACATATATTAATAAGTGTTTTTGATCTATTTTTTCAAAATTCAACGACATTGACCCAAGAATACTCTATCGACTCAAAAGTAATTTTTTCTCAATAATAGCCAACTTCCCAATAGGAAATCTTATCAATTGGAACTTTCCAATAGGAAAATGCTTACAGTCATATCGAACTTGTGAAAAGAGACATAAAAGAAGATAGTTTCGTTACCATTGTACCATATGCTGGATTTAGTGTTTATGGGGGAAAAAGGGTATACAGGGTATTCCACTGTCGGGCATCGTCTCGACATTCTGCATCAATTTTTTTATTGTCTAAAGGAGCTATCAACCAAACGGCGCAAAGTGCGCTTGAGAAGATAGTAACTGTAATTAAAATATATAACCCTTGTGCACATATAGAAGCTAATATGTAAACAAGACTCACATGGTTCCAAATCTTGAAATGATCTGAAACTTATTCATAGTATTTGATTATCTCAACAACCTCCAATGATAGGCGTTATCAGACCGCGAGCGCTCTTTGACAAATTTTCAACTAGTGTGACGGTCAGTAAACATGCCTGTTATCTGTGGAAATATTTGATATGCCAAATTATCAAATGCACAGTGGGATTCTATGCTTGATTTCACGGCGTAAACACTTGTTTGATGAACGAGAGCAGAGAGCAGTGCGCCCGCCGTGTTCGCTTAAAGTTTATTTGAGGTCGGCGCGTGGGTGCGTACAAAGACGAAATTGAGTAGAGAGCTAATGAGTGGGCGAATTACTGTTTCTGTATGTGTATGTTTGCAATCACAGTGGTCTCAGGTCTCAGCAGTGTTCAAGATAAGTTGGAATATTGTGTAAGAAAATTCCATGCGCACTAATCAAACGATTGTTTTGTCGGTGATAAATAGATACACAAGACTATCAAAAGGCCGGTTTACACAACATTGACACAAATTTTGTACGGCCCAAAACTAAGGCTGGCACATTTAGTCACCGAAAATCAATTAAAGGTCTGCGGTTTAAGACAAAGGTTTTACTTTTATTTTTATCACTAAACTGGTATATGACAAATTGATTTGGCGGAACCTTTGAAATTTGTGTTTGCACGCCCACTTTTGCAAATTCGACGAATTAGAAAAAAAAAAGTCGTACAAAAATTGTTAACCACAAAAAAGCTGCTAATAAAATCGGATGGTACAGAAAAACCTAAACAAAAAAATTTTAATTTAATGAAATTTCTTAACACAAATATAAAAACTCCTTCAATCAAAAAACAGTTACGTGGCTTCAGCGCCATTAAAATTCTAATATATACACATATATAAATTGCATCCAATCAATTAACTTGCTATATGTGCCGCTAAATTTTAACGCTTGACAACAATATTTTGTTAATAAAATTTTGTTGCTTCAACAGCTATCATGATCACCATACAGTCTAGACGAGCGATTAGCAAAGCTATGACAATCCATGTCTCGAGTTATACGCGGACATGTATCCAAAACTCAATTGGGCTAGTTATCAGACCATATATGGATCTTAATTTTTACGTCAGTTTTTGGTTTTAGCAACACTGCGCTAATAAACAAAATTTCCAACCATAATCAACTTTAAACAATGGTTAACACTAATTATTTATTTAATTTAACATGAATCACAGCTTAAAAAATTGTAAATCTTTCCCTTTGCGGCGTTTCGCAACTTTCATAGCAAACTGCGAATTAGTTCATTACGATTTCATTACTTTTCAAGCGGCATTGCACCACGGTAACACGGTATTGCCGTACGTAAATGTAAGTGCGAAAGAACCCAAGCTACTTCGCCGCACGCGAACCAAAAACAACTCGCACACAAGCGCGCAGTAACGCAAACAAACGAGACACGAACAAAACACTCACGAGCGCGAAGTCGGCCGACATCGGCTACAAAATGCAGCATTGCGGCCCGCTTGGCTTTCAATTTCATGTGAGATTTCAGAGTGAAATGTAGCCTGTAGATAACACGCCGGTAGACCGACACAAGTAATAATTTAAAACAAGTTTGACATTTCCAAGTGAATGCAAGTTATAAATGAACATTTTTGTTTTACAAAAAAAAAAAAAAAACAAGAAGAAACAAAACTTTAACCTAAAATAAACTTGCGAGATTTAAAGTTCATTGAACGTTTTGTGGCAAAGCGCAGTCTGTCGCTAATACATACTTACTTACGTAAAAAAAAAAAAAACCAGGGTATAAAAAGAAACAGTGAAACGACCTCGCACAACGTACGCGCGCAAATCTTGACAAACAAAAACAAGGCAAAGAATTCAAACGCAACATTGTACCACTTGGCGACCTCAATTTTTGAAAGCATCGCATCGCAGAGACGGGACATAGAGAACATAGCGTCAAATTTTAAAATATAAAAATCCAAATACAAAAAATATTTGCCATGGATGTTTGGGGCGCTTTTATTGGCGATTCGACGCTGTCGTATGGCGGGTCAGTGCGCGGTAACTACTACCGTGACTATGAGCAGTTTCCGTATGGCACACTGGAACACAATACAAGTCCATATGCGGCCAAGGACTCCTACAGTCGTGTGCAAGGTAATTAGCAATGCAATAACAAAGACACGATGCAGTGAATAGACGCTTTTGTTTTATAGCAGCCAAAGTTTTGTCAGCGTATGGAAAAATTTGTGTATGTATGCGTGTATGTACATTTTGTTAGTTTTGCAAAAACAACTCTGGGTACAATAGAATGCTAATAAAAAAGCACGCGCATTTAACATCATTTTACAAATAAAATACTTAGCGTATGCAGCCAGTCGTCAGTCCGTCCGTCAGTTGTACATGCACGTATTTATGATATGTTCGTCCTAGTGATGTAAATTTTGACCAAAACATCGATGTTTTCCAGCGACAATGAACATCGATGTAGGTCGATGCCTCGATGGTTTTCCGATGTTTTATATTTACAAATTTTGCTTTATTTTGATAAAGCCGTCAATTAATTCTTTCCGTTCGCAATCCCCTTCCCGTTCCTCTTCCTTCTCTTTCTCTCTCTCTTTCTTCTTCATACTAAGTCAAGCTGCGGATATTGGTACCAATATCTTTATATCCTCTACCTCCACCTCTACCTCAACCTCTATTCAAAAGAATAGAAATAGAAACTTCACAAAAACCTTCTCCCTAATACTGTATACAATGTATGAAAATTTGGTTTGAAATCGGTGCACGCATTTTCGAGTTTAGGGAGCACATCACTTTTTGAGGCTTAATTTATATATATATATAGATGAGATATGTGAAACTAAAGCTCTCTTAACATAAGAAGATTTCTAGATACTTTATAATATAGACCAATTATGTCAACATGAAAGTTTTGATAACCGTCCGCTTAGCGGTCTATATCGTTGAGAGTTTGGCATTTGAATAAACTTTGAGATAACACTCTATATTCGGCCAATTCCAATGCTGCAAACACCATTTGTAAAACTGAGAATAAGTTACTTTGGCTGGCGTTAGAGATGGTGAAATGTTCGATGGTTTTGAAAACATCGATGTTTTGCCGATGCATCGTATGTATTTTTTACACCACTAGTTCGTGCTTATGTATACGTACAAATGTTTGTAGGTATGTGTTTATTTTTACGCGAATGCGTTGATAAACTTGTTTGTACGCGCTATTATGAGACTCTACTTGCCAAGCGGCGCACCAGCCCCTCTTTATCGTATGTGCGCATTATAAGTTGATTTTGCAAAATTTTTTAAAAATACGCAGCTTGCTTTATTTGGGCAAGCCTCAATTTGTTCATATGTATATGTATAAATGTTCATATGTACTGCAAAACGAATAAGGAATAAAGTTGAAAAGTGCTTCTGGTGCACGTACAGGGAGTTTCAGGTGCCATTTAATGTTGCTTTCTTTTATACCAAAAGTCTTCTATATATGTATATGAACATTTACATACAAATATTATTGTTATATCTACACATTTCCGCGACAAAAATAAATATAAAGATAAGCGAAAACAATTTATGGCACAATACCTTTTCAGACTTCAAGGTATTTCAACTCTTAGCTCATTCATTTTGGACGAGGTCGTTCAAGTCCAGAGACAGACAAAGAACTTTACTCATATGGAAGTACAGCCTGATTCATAACAGGTGGTCAACTGCCTTAATGCGTATATCTATCTGGATACACGAATGTAGTAAAATGGAATTCAAAAAGTTAAGACGTAATTAAAAGCTATTTAAGTATTTGTTTACATATTGCTCATTGTAACTTTTCCCGCTGGTGAAAAATCACAGTAATGAACTGCGAGACAGTATGTATGTATATATATTTGTACTATAATAAACATGAGTGTACATATATGTATGTATCCAAAGTTATGTCTGCACGCTGCACAGTGGATCCAACTGACTTCTTTTTCGTCGAAAATCATAACTTTTGAGGAAGTAGATATTTTCAAAATGTAAAATGCATAGAACAGAGAAGTCCTTAGGCTTCTGCGATACACTGCGATAAATGTGTATAGAGGGAGCTTCAAATAACGGTAGTATTTTGGCGAAAGTGTGTACGCTGGGATCAAACTCCAAACATCTTGCCAACAGATTTTCCAAATTTTAACGATTTTTTAAGCAATAAGCACATTTTATATGTGCAAGGATAACATATTTGGTGTATATCGAACTTTACTACCGTTTTTTGAAGCTCCCTCTCATCACAACAAATTTATCGCAGTGTATCGCAAAAGCTTAAAAAATGCACTGTTCTATGCATTTTTGAAAAGATCTTTGCTCCCTCAAAAGTTATGATTGGAATGCGCACCTGAGCTTATTAGGTCAATTAAAGAAAATATTGGCATTATTGATCGTTGATTATTATTTTGGCAAGATGTCTTAAACAAATGTTGAACAGACATCGAGAAACCATCAAAATAAAGTATGCAACTTGATTTGAAAATAATTTTACATGTGCATGGCTATATTAACTCGACTGCTTCTGTTTATTTCTGCCCACATTGCACAAGTCTATATTATATACACTTGTACCAGAGTATAAAGAGGTTATTTAGCGGTAGCATTTATAAATAAAGCAGCACATAAGCCACCGACAATCAGCTTGTCGTAATGCTTTTATCAATTACGATTACGATTGACTGATAAACATAACATGTCATCCGGCCCATTAAAGTCGAGTTTTTACGTTTTTATTGATGTAAATTTCAAAATGACATGCTTAATAAACACCCTGTGCCAATGACATACACATGATGTCACAGGGTCAACTTGAGCATCGTGTGAGCGCGCAGCTGACGGCGCTCACATCAACCAGAGCAGCATTTATGGTAGAGCAGAACGTGACGTCACACGCATCCAATACACGTGCAAGCAGACACGTAGGCCATGTCAAGTTGGGTTGGCCTATAACACGCTCTGTGCGACACATTCGTTACAGCCAAGTCTATTTTTAGTAAACCAAACGAAACAAAACGTTGCTCTAATGTATTTTTAATTTGTTTTTTTTTTTTTTGTAGAGAAATGCAAGCAAATGAAATCGGAGAAACAAATGCGGAAGGACTGCCCGTTTTGCAAGGAACACAAGAAACGGCCGCTTATTAACTATATGCGTAAACGAGAGTCCCGCAAGCATCATGAGAGCATTTGTGAGGACGAGGAGGAGTTGCACCAGCATGAGCACGAGGAGATGCATCAGGTCCAGCAGACGCTGGCGTCTGTAGTGCCCACACAGCAAAGTTGTAAGGTGTAAAGCGACAGAACGAACAGTGGGGAAATTTCACAAAGCCATACATATATGTATGTACCATATGTACATTTACAAGTATAAAAAAAAAAATTACAAAAAATGGCAAGCTTATAAACAGAACTCAAGACAACCTAAATACACTCCTATTGTTGTATGCTGTTCCGACTATGACGACACACTACCATTTACAACAGTTTCCGAAAATACCAAGAGTTTCGCTTTTGAAACTACATATTGCGGCAAGCAATTCTTGATACCAATTTACAAGTTGTCAAATCATTTTTTTTTTAAATAAGTTCACGTATGTACTATGTATGAAAACATAATGTAACTTGTTTATAGTTAGACGAAAAGTTAACCCTAATCTGCCCCGCTTGTCTGACAACTAATCTTAAGCCTACAATTTAGCAAATGAAAATTAAGAAGATATATGAAAATCAAACAAAAAAACCAAGAAATTGAGAAAGCAGAATTACCAGAAAATAATCAAATGAAATATTTGTATATTTTGCGAAAGAGACTGAGTAAAGAAATCGCAGCTAAAATTATTATATAAATTTCATTTCATTTGTTGTCAAATTTATCATAATAATTGGTTGGGTTACTGAAATATATTATTTACAGGACACTAAATTAAAGCTGCTTTGGCAAAGAAACAAGATTTATTTGTTTTACAAAAGTAAATAAGTAGATACATATGTACTTTTCGACGCTGTTTAAATCCTTGTCTATATTAGACATCAAATATTTATTATACTCGCTACCAGAAATAATAATAAAAAAAAAAAATTCGCAGCTTGGGCAAACAGTAAAAATCAGTTATGCATTTAGCTGCAGTGTCAAACAAAAATATATACAAAAAAAGCCAAATTGTTATGCGAAAAAAGTAAAAATGCAAAAATTGTTATTAACGTACTTGATTATATTATTATATTGTACAACATCCTTCCCCAACAACATGGCCCAACTGTTCCAAAAAAAATGCTACAAAATTTGGTTAGCAGGTTCACAATGGAACCAATACCTTATACAATGTGTTATGTATCTATTTACGTTTAAACTAATATACAATATTATAAACAAAAACAAAACAATGAAGTTTTTATGTTCGTGTGATTTGGATCCAGACAGATACAGCGAATAACATTTGATTTCAAAAGAAAACAAATACAATGACGTCACAGTTGACACCGAGCTGAGTTCAGCAAGCTTCACTGGCTGCTGGGCCATAGATGCAAGCGATTGCTCCCACCTGGCGATAAGGCATCCACATTAGTTGAACCGAAAACGGATCCAGATTTCAGAATAATAATAAACACTTGAGGCTTATCACTGGATGTGATTGGTACGTTCGCGGTTCGACTCTGCAGCGTGAGCTTAATCTGGCTAACGTGGAAGATCAAATTTAATATTTCTCCTTTAGAGAACGAAATATAACGACCGAATTTTACTTTACTTTACTTTAGACACGCACAATGATTTTCCAGCACCAAAAAACCGACTTTAATATCTTGAGATGCGCTCATTGAATTTAATAGTGCTTTTGAAAAGCCTCATAAAATGCCAAAACAAATATTCTTACATCACATCAACTTTTCATTCCAGGGAGTAAAGCTTGAGTACTTTGCTTGGAAGCAATGCGTTGGAGGTGTTACCACAAAAACATTCATAACTTCCTTATTAAAAGGATATATGAAAAATCTCCCTAATCGTTTACGAGATATAAGTTATCATGACTCGATAAATACGTTGCAAACTTGGGCTATCTTTCTACAAAATATGTGAACATCTTGAAAATCCAAAAGCTAGAAAAAAGTTTCTTATTATACTTATTTTCACCCAAAACAATGAGAACTGGAGCGAAATCTAACAAGATTAAGAGAAGATAGTGATTTCTGGCACACCCATGAGATAGATCTTGGTTGACGCAATGAGCGAAATGAGATAAATCTAACAAGAAAGCTTCTCGATAAATTTCGAGTGAAACCTAATGCAAAACCGTCTAGTGTTTTCTGAGATGTTACAAATAATTTCCTTACAAGTGTTGCTTTACAAAGTTTTCTATGTGCTGTCAAGATAGTATATGTAAGTAAATGCAGTGGAACGTAGACCTCCTTGTAAATCACTGTAAAATAGAGTCAAACAAAATCGTTTGCATGCGTCTAAAGATAACGACCTATCCTAAACAAGATCCACAGCTGATAAAGAAATAATTTATAACGGCGACATAATATGATATAATCCCAATTCTGTTCTAGAATTTTATGAATAACAAAATAATCTACTGCTTAAATTTAGTATATGAAGTACGAGGGCTGTTTGATAAGTCAATCACTTTTGAAATATCCCGCGTTGGCAGTGTAAATGCAGCAACTGCTCCTGTAAACTACAATCTGTTAGTAGAGTATTGTGAAATTTTTAGTTTGTATTTGACAGCTATTGAAAGTATAGAAACTCGTTGGGTTGCAGGAATACTGAAACAAAACGACTACTTCGAGCACATCGAGCAAACGTAAATATTTCGAGCTAAAAGGATGCCGGATGACGCGATTAACTGACTGTTGCAATAAAGAAAAATTGGATGCATATAGATCGACAGGATGCACTGTAGAAGAAAGTATCTATTTTGATGTCTCTTTTCACAAGTCCGATGCGACTATAAGCATTTTCCCCTTGAGAAGTTTTCCTTTCACCGAAATGTGATTATCGGGGAAAAACAATATTTGTGTGGAAATTAAAGCTTATTAAATTAGCTTCGATTGACAAAAGTTGAAAACAGTTTTGATGATTAGGCTCACACATGCCTACATCTGCCTGTTACATACATTGCACTAATCTATAATACCCTTTTACACTATTCGTACAGGGCATCAAAATTGCAAAGTGTGCAAATATGATTAAGTAATGATGAAAATACGCCTTGAATTGCGATGCGTGTGATGCCATATTATGTGAATCAACCCAAATTTGAACAGAAAGTTCAATGTTCAAAAATTTTAAGCTTTTAATTCAATTACAGGCATGCTGTCGATCTGGTTTTGCCTAAATCATCTCAAGTTTACACGAGTTTAAAGCGCACTTCAAGTACAGTTTTCACTTTAATTCATAGCAAAAAGCATTTCACTTTGAACTACGCTCAAACTTGTACGTAGAAAAACAAGTGCAAATTAACGACCGCAGAACGTGGAAGCCATAAAAATATTGCAATTTGTTTATACACTGAGTTTCATTTACAATTCAATGTTAACTAGTTTATAGAGGGCTTGGGAGCGATCTCGCAATAAGTGCGCTTAAATTATTTATGCATATCCACATACAGTACATACATATATACAAACATGCTGCAAATGGAATGGCAAGTATCTGTTAATTCTGTGTATACAGTTGCGGGCAAAATAATACTACCAATTTTGAATAAGTTGGGATGGTGTCAGAGGAGCTAGCGATTTTGCGAAAAAGAGAAAGACTATGCCAAGTTTTGTGTCTAATTGATATTGGCAATGGGATTATTTCTTTTTGCAAAAGGTCAACATTGTTTTGTTTATTAGGCTACATTTTTTTTTAAAGCTTACCATTTGATCAAAATGTTTGTTATCGCCCACAAAATAGGCTCCTTTTGAGCCAATACAATACAATGCCAATGGTTAACCCAATTTTCTATACCCTTGTTATAAGCATCGGCTGGGATAGGCGATGTCCTCAATTAAGTTTCGGAAACAGAAAAAAGGCACAGGGTGCCAAATCTAGTCAATTCTCATTATTTGTGATTCCAAAGGATCGATTCAATTCTATCAAACACCTCAAAATTGGCTTCAAATTTTGATCGCCAGACAACCAGAGATGCAAATTACTTATATTATTTCGTTCATTCTTAGATGAACTTAGATGGGTGAGTTGGCTCTTCGAAGGCAGTTTACCCACCTCTATCACTCAGCTAGACTTGCCCATTGCGCCATAGCTGATAGAGGAAGTTAGAAGAGTGAAAAGACAGTAGATAGGCAAAAGTAGACCGTATAAAAGAAGCGTTACACCCAACATATGTGAAGTGTACCACCACCCATTCTCAAAGGCCGGACAGTGAAACAGAGTGTTCTGTTTAGTCATCCACTTCAAGGCAGGCCGCACATTTTGGGTCATTCATGAGACTCATATTGGTTAGTGCTAATAAAGTGTATTATTAACCGAATCATCTTTCTTTTCGGATGAAAATGATACTTGAAGTCCTATGGATTGTGTTCTTTCACAAAGTTTTTAGGTACTCGGCATCCTCTGGAGTTTTTCCAGCGTTTCTTACAGTTTTTGTCTCTGTGGATCGCTATCCGTTCAACCAATTCTGAGCTACATTATGACATGAAATCACATTCAGGGGTGTGCCTGAAATCTCCCCCAACCGAATTTCAATTAAAAAGCAATTCGTTAATGTGCCAGAACTATCTTTGAGAGCATAGTTAATCTAAGAAGTAAATATCTGATCAACGGACTTTTAAAGAAAAGTTCAAATGATACTTTAGGCAAAACCGACCTATAGATTTCTGGCACACCCCTGATTGAGTCTGGTCCTACACTCACTGACCATGATCAACTTTGTGCAAAGATAGTTCAGGGCTGCAATTTCCTACTGTTTTCCCACACAGCTTTTGACTTGTATCTTGCTCGCGGAATTTAGAATTACGAAGATTTCTGTTTGTGGAAACTTTTGTATTCTTTACATTTAAAACGAGTTTGAACGCATTTTGTTTTTAAAGTTTAGTGCTTAAATGATACGATCGAAGATCGCACTGATATTATGACGTTTACGGATTTGTATAAACAAATATATGCTTATATCAATAGAATGTCAAGAGATATTGACATTTATTTTTAAATGAAGATTTGTACAGGTTCTTGTTTTGCTATGTGACGTCGGCCAGCAATTAGCATTAAAAAACGTGCTTTAAAATGTGAAAATTGCTTTGAATTCGTATGTGGTCTTGTACATGCTGTTAGAATTAGTTGCTTACTAAAATGCTTGCTATAAGTTACTTAAGTCAAGACATTCTATGATAACGTATTACGTGGCACGCTTCTGTGTTTGATATCATTGAGGAAAGGAAAACCTAAGGGGAACTAATCTAATTTATGCTTGAAACTTTTGCTTTATTCACGTATCTAAATGTATTGCTTTATGTTTCTAGAAACTTAAAACCCCATTACGACAAGTCCAATAAAACGCCTCATTTAAAACTAATTTGTGGTGACAAAGTGTTGGGAAAAAAGTGCAGTGCGGTTTTCAAACTGTTTTGGTTTTTTGCACACGTAACCACAATAGAAGAATTTTATTGTTGGTACCGTCAAAGCTACTACTTTAAAAGGTACTTCGAAAGCAAGTTGAGTTACTGTTTAACATTTGATAGTAAAACACTTACAGTGCAACTTCTTGAGACTTAAAGAACTACATAGTTTGTTTTGACTGTACTAAAACATGCTGCAGCGTTTGATTCACAAGTTCCAATCCGGTCGCATCAAGAAAGGTAGGAAGTTAAATCGGCTATAAAGAACCAAGAGCTTCCATTGTATATACATATAAATATAATATACATTTTATTACAGTGCATGAAGATGTGAAACTGAGTAAAAAATGTAAATGTGAACCAAAGACATGCAAATGCAACAAGAGAAGACAGCAACAACAACAACGTTGGCTTCTTTCGCAATTGCGACGTAGCGGCGTTGATAACTTATCAAGTGTTATATTATTTTAGAATGTACCAACATATTTGCACATAAAAAGCCATATACAATATTACAATATAAATAAACAACTACTTTAAGAGGGAGAAACGATAAAATCCGACTATTGTGTACTCTTCACTTCTGCTTAAATGGATGGGATTTCGTTGTCGTGTGACGACCAGGGCCGTTGGGGGGAAAATCAGAGACCGGGGTGATACATATATCTGTGGTCATATGGAAGAATGTGTTTGACATAAGGAAATATTGAGTTATTGCGCTCTAGAACTTTATAGAAGTCATTATAAGTCACCGTTCCTCTTTTAAGTTTGTGAAAGAAGTGACTTAAATTGACATCTATAAAGCTCCAGAACGCAATAACTCAACATTTCCACAGACATGTATATGTCATGGAAAGTGCTTTTTTCGGAATGTACCGAACAGCCTCTGTACAATTGCCTATTTCACGCAGCGCCATGTCATCACTTCACGACGTCGTCACATCGTTAGAAATCTTGAACGATTCTTCTTATTTTCCTTGTTCTTTTTCACTATTGCCTCGTATAGCAAAGCACGTGAACAAACACTTCTGCAAAATTTTCTTCTTATTGACTGGCCATAACAACCGGTCTGCGACGACTCTACTAAGCACACACCTTCTCCGCTCCATGATATCAAAGGTAGTTAGTGCGTTCTCTACCTGTTCCTTTCAATAGGGTCACGTTGTAAACAGTCGCCGCCTTGTGCACAGTTACTGCACCGAAAATAAAATTTCTTATATAAATGAGTCAAATGCTATGCGAATTTGCATTATAAGGAAAATCTCTATATATAAATACGCTTAGGAAAAATTCAGTGTGGTACCGATTACTTCGCAATAACGCAACGTGTTCAGGTAAAACCAATACCGTTCGAAAGATAAAATGCTTGCGGTTTGCAGAATATAAGTTTCATCTGGTTATGTTGCGTTTTAGTCAGGTAAAAATTGATTTGAAGTAAAAACAAAAATTTATATATATTGTACACTCAAACGTTGTTATTTCGTGTTTTCTTTTCTCCTCTTCGAAATCAGCTGTTATAAGAGCGTGTATTAAGTCGTCGATTGTTGATGACAAGGCGAACACTAGTTATTATAAAGTTCGAAAACTTGCAGTAGTAAAAGTTCAAGCAATCACAGTGCTAAGACCGCTTGCGTAGGGGTTATCCATATATTACGTCATCATTGATAGGAGAAGAGTTTGACACCTTTATAAATTAAAGCGAAAGATAAAGGGCAGACGAAATTCCATTGATACCATTCAAAGAAATTCCAAAAAATGTACAACAATTTAATGATATACATATGGATGGTTCCTAAAAGAATTCAACTGACCTCCGCTCTAAACCGATTAAAGTTCACTTAATAAAAGTTGTAGACTGTCAAATAAAACCACCATAAAATGATTGTGGAACTTTCAAGCCTGCTATTATATTATTACTATATTATTATATTACAAAATCCTTCAATATGATACTGCTAAGTGGAAATGATCTAACACAGTGAAATAAATCTATATTAACAAGTACAAAATCACACTATATCTGTCTTTTCTATCGAAACAATTTGAGAATACTTCACATATTTGGTTCACACTTTGGTGGTCTCGCCAATTTTGATTTTGTGCGAATCACGGGACCATTGTGCAAGACATAAATTCTGAGATTTGTACTGCGTTTGGACGCATTGTCCAAGCATTTGACCGCTTCTGGCTGTAAGGCATAATATACATATTCAAAACGCTGCTTTCTCCAAGCACTAACAAGTTTCCGAGGTTAGTAAGTGAATATTTACTGTACTCGTTAGCAACGATGGGATGGAACGACGAACTCTATGGGCTCTACGATATTAACATAATTAAGTAAATAAACACAGTGGATAGTCATATTGCGTCTATGGTCTCTGAATGAGGCTGTTGGGAAAGGTGACGAAGGGGCAGGCCTTGTGACCAGGTAGAGAGATTAAGAGGCGAACCCGAAGCAGAGGCGACTTGAGGAGTGCTCTACATCAGGCTTTACCCCCGTAACGGGTTGTTATTGCCAGTTTAGAAGAACAATTTACTGTATGATACAATGAGTATACAACGCTAGAGTTTCAATTGGAGCCTGCGTGCCGCAAGTAAGAGTTTTCAGTCGCTACACAACAAATGTTCCAAAAGCTCACTAACACAATATCTACGTTTTGCGGATAATGCTGCAATTCGAAGCAGATTTCGCTGCCTAGTTCGCACAACTACAACAACTTGGCCCCCGTGAAAAATGCCAATTGGCGTGTAAAGTGCAAACAGAAGCTCTTGTCCTCCGTTATCCCTCACTAATGTTATGTTGATAATGATGTTTTGTACCATGTTGTACACCTCGACGGGTGACTTATTTGTCGCAAAAGATTTAGACTTAAAGCTGGAGTATGAGGTGCTACCATTAACAGACTCTTAAAGCCAATATGTACCTAAGCAATGTGGAAGTTATCAAAATAGCCCAATCAAAAGTACTTAGAATTCCCACTGGAGCGCCCTGGTGCATTTGCAACGACTGTGAACACAAAGATCTCAACATCCCACTTGTGAAAATCGAAATATTTTAATAGCAAATTTTCAGCCTAAGCTATCAGCACAATCACTCATTGTGATCATTGTTCCGAAGGAAAAATATCCACCTCTGTTAGTACTGTCCCAAGGGATTTGAAGATTTGAAACTTTATTGTGAGTCTCACCAAGCGAAGTTTCAATAAATGTGATTTAAAAAAAGTTCGAGAACTACACCCGATAGAGAGATATTGAGCTCTACAAGCGTAGAGTAGAGTGTCTTTGTTTAACACGTGATATTCCGCGGAATACAAAAATATTATAAACTAATTAATACACTAACATATCTACATATGTACATACAAATTATCGCACCTTATTTAAAGTTTCGCAAAATGAGCCGTTGGTTAGACGATAAGTGGGTATCATAAACGAGCATGTTATACATATAGACTAAGGCCTACAACGATATCTAAATTTAACTGTTTTGTAGACCCAAGTTATCTGTCGTTCTTTCGAATAGATTGCTACGTGAATATAATTTTATATATGTGTATGAACCAGGGATTCGAACCGAAACTTATTTCGGATACGGTTACGATTACGGTAGTACCGGTACTCCTGATCCGGTAAACAGTTTTATTTCAGTTTTCTTTTTTCAATAATATCGGTTTCGATTCGATTCACCGAAATTTGTTTCGGTTTACCGGTTCCTATACAAAAACCAAAGGGCAAGAAAGTGATAGAGTGGAATCCTGGACTGTACAAAATTTCAAAATTTTTGCCGAAAAGCGATCACTTTCAAGACAGAGTACTTGTGATTTTGCTTGTGTTGCTGTGTCTGTTAGACCGACTCTAACGTAGCCAAAATTCGGGTTGAACCCCTTTTATGAACTTCAAAGTGCTTTCATATTCCGAAAACAAGTTCATGTATTGCAGCTGTGACTCATAATTTCGGTATTTAGAAGAGCTTAAGGCTCCATGGTATGTAAGTTCTATACTAGTAACTGTTAAAACTTAAGTGGTTGACACTGATTTGAAGTATTAAACTAATGTGCTTGACTTCTGCAAGCGTTTAGCTGTAACTCACTTGTGATTAGTAAATTTCGTGATAACTTATCACAAATTATAGCAGTAAGACTGTTTGTGGCTTTATAATTAGTTTTGAATGGGATAATTCATCCGGAAACCTGACACATAACGACTTGCTATTAAAGATGTGAGTAATTTTAGCTTAAACAGCTTTAACATTTTTTATTACGTACTATTTCCCATTTAATGAGATTTTTATTTCTTCTACCAGTTATTTAATTTTTATTGTATACTTATTTATACACGAGCATTGCCTATCAAAAACAAATAAAAGATTTGAACTGATTGAGTCGGCTTATGACATTGGTTCGGCACTGAAGTTCTGTACAATCAATTTAATAAGTTGGGTTCTTGGATACTTATCAGGAACTGCAAAGATTAGATACACGTTTTTAACGTTGCTTTGTAACACTACGCATAAATTGTCAGACTGTAAAAGAAATTTATGTAAAAATACAAATACGCGTTTTCATTGAAGTTTTAAAACCTATATCTTAAGATGGGAACAAATGTTGCACGTATGTATGAAAGATTTGCAATGAAATTCGAAGCATTTGCTTATTTACTCTGAAGCGCAGAAACACCAAGGATTTCAAATTTACAAAATAAGTCCAATTCATGATTTCGATTTGCCCCTCACAGAAAACCGCATTGCTAAGGGCCTACATATAAACTCTATCTATGGTATCCGATCATTGCTTTAATGCGTTCCAAACTTCCTTTTGCTTATGCTTATAATAGTTTACTAATGGTTAAACAAATTTACTTACCCTTAACAACCAAGTTAGCACACTCTCTCTATATGGCACAAAGGTATTTGGTGTGTGGACAGCAGAGCCTGTTGCGCTCACTTTCCTTGAATCTGCAAGCGATGCAATGACTTTGCCCAATGTGAGCAGGCTTTTATTTATGCTGACGCCCTCGCGTATGCGCTCCCCATTCGAACCCGAGTAGCTGATGCGTTCGCTACCCGCCAAATCAACCAGGCTGATCTTGCTACGACGCGTTTGGCGCAATGAGTTAGCAGTGCCCGAATCCGTGTCGGAGGACGTGCCATCATCGCTGTGTAGATCGGTCAAAGTTAGCACAATGTTAAAAATGGAATGTGAGCGCGAGCTTTTGTCGTTCATAGCCGTGCAGGCAGTAGCACGTTGTGAATTGCCAACAGCGAGCCAATTGCGCAGAGCGGCATAAGAGTCCACGGAGTGTACACTGCAAAATTGCAAACAAAGGAGTGAGACTGCAAGCCTTAGATAAACTCATAACAATATTTTGCATACCTTAAGTCCACAACATAGGGTCCCCATATGGGATGTTCGCGTACTTTTAATGCCTGTCTTTGCACGGGCGTATCGTTAACGCCTGCTGCTGCGACTTGTTGTACACACAGTAAATCGTGTATCTTCTCATTATAGATCTCAAAGTAGCTGACTTCGATTTCGACTTGTAGGTGATTCTTGACAGCCTCGATGCGTCGAAAGAGCTCATGGCAAAAACGTGGTATAATGCCGGCTTCAGCGTGTGGTGCGCTGCCATCGAGCGCAGCATCGTCCAAAGCCTCAATGCCCATCATGCTGTAAGATTTGCCGGAGCCAGTCTGACCATAGGCAAACAAACAAGCATTATAGCCTTCAAATGCGGTGTCTATCAAGGGCTGAGCTGTGCCTGCAAAAACTTTAGCCTGGCAAGCATAGTTTTTGCTCTCCGGATCGCAGGAGTAGAAAACCTGATCGTAATTGAAGCAGTGTGTGACACCAGCGCTGGCATCTGCGCTGGTGCCTGCCTGCACAGAGAGTTCATTGTGGTTGTTATGCACATGAACGACATTCGTCACATTGCCCCGCGTGCATTCCAGTGCATTCAAGGGTCGCACACGCACGGCTACAATCATATTTCTTTCCTCGGCACTGCTGTTTGAGGACTCTAGCGATGCATTTTTCTCCCTTACTTTGCTAGCCGACTTTGTTATGGCGTTGGGTGTTTGTGTGTTGCGCAGCGGAGTTGATCTGCCAGCAGTTTTATACAATGAGGAAGGTGTATAGCAAGCATTAAGCGCCGTAGATCTGGGAAGTGGTCCATTGCGTGGTGTCGTTGTAGTGCCGCTATTGAAAGCTGTATTTAATAGCTGTTCTTCCGGCACATTATTTGTTATTTGGGCAATGAATTTGTGTGCGCGAGAGTTTAATAATTTGGCATGTAGCCCTGTAGATGGAGTGCTCACATTGTTTGTCTGCACCTTTGCGCCGCCTGGAGTAACGCGTGTGGCATTGCTGCGTGCCCGTGCCTGAAACTGATGAATGCGCTGATGTACAGGAGTACTTTTGTTGCTCATTTTGTTAAAAAAATATACACAATATACACTTAATAATGCTATATATAAAGGCCTTTAATATTTCGAAAAACCGCGCGTCGCTTGCTATGTTGTCAATTTTTCTTGTCTACTAATTTGTTTGTTGTTATCGATAAACACATGCTTGCATTTTGTGTTCTGTGCTATTATGGTGCCGGCAAAAGCAACAATCTGGCAACGCTCGATTTTGGTGTTGTTTTTGTGGCATTGCTAAAATTTTGATTTTCGAAAGTTTGTTTATAATTGCATTGAAAAAAATCATATTAAGCTTTAACTTAAAAAAAATTAAAAGCTAGACTTAACACGCTGCTGGCAGCAAATTTGTTGTAAGTACATGAAACGAACTCGCCACGTAAGCAGACAAATTCTTTTTTCTTACTCTTGCATGTGCATTTGTGCTTTTGTTGTTTCTTTTTATGCATCTAATACTGCCATATTTCCGCGTCGTTCTACAACAGCTATATAAATACAGCGTGGTTTAAAGCAGGTTTTGCATTTAACGTGAAACAGTGCTCACTTAAGTGTTGGTGCTTTTAAACGCGTCTTAATTAACTGACTAATCCAGTGCTAAGCCCCAAGTTAACAACCTAATAAGTAAATCATAATAAGTAAGTTCGATTGGCAGCCACAGTAGCAGCAGCAGCATGTCTCAGCAGCCCGTAGCATTTTTGACCCGAAAGGAGACCTTTAGTGCATGTCACCGCTTGCACAGGTACGAGCAAGTTCTGCTTTAAACTACTAAATGTTACTTTGTTATTAACTCTATACTGTTATTGTTAATTTTACAGTCCGCAGTTGAGCGATGCTGAAAATTTGGAAATCTTTGGCAAATGCAACAATTTTCATGGCCATGGACACAATTACACAGGCAAGAACAAGTTACAATGCATACTATGCATATTTTGAAAAGTATTCTAGTAATATGTGTCAATTTAATGCATGATTAGTCTGAATAGTGCCATCTGTAACGACAAAAAGTCAGCTCAATCAAGCACAACCACAGCTGTGGGTAATTTGAATCTTCTAGATCGTAAGCCATAGTTTCTTCACGCACTTACTATACATACATATAACGCCACGGACGCACTTGTGGCTTATCACGGCTTATTTGCAATAACAAGTTCAATGATCATTTTATTCAAATTTATTATTAGACGGTAGTAAAAATTTTAAATAATTGTGCTATATTATTATTACAGTTGAGATTACCGTACGCGGTCCCATAGATACGCGCACGGGCATGGTCATGAATATAACAGATTTGAAGGAGGCCATTGAAACTGTTATAATGAAACGTTTGGATCACAAGAATTTAGACAAGGATGTCGAGTACTTTGCCAAAACTGTAATATACACTTTCATTCAAGTTTTATAAAACTTAAAGATTTTTCTTTTTTGCTTCAGCCAAGCACTACGGAAAATCTTGCGGTTTACATCTGGGACAACATACGCACACAGCTAAAAAAACCTGAATTGCTTTATGAGGTTAAGATACACGAAACACCAAAGAATATTATAAGTTATCGCGGTCCCTATCCAATGAATGGTCTCTATAATATTATTAGCAAACGCGTTACTCATGACTCATGCACCAATATATCATCCGATTCGGATTAAAATTGCAACTACTAAAAGAATTTGTTAACCATAAAACTGCTTAAAAAAATTGGAATAGTTTCTTTCGAACAATTCTCAACTATATCATGTGTTTGGCACATAAACGACATTGCTTCTTGTATGTTCGAATATTTAAAAAATTATGTTGAATAAATGGCATGAGACTGCAAGGAAAACCCAGTGATGTGTTTTTTTTTCCAAATATTTTATTTATAACCATTTTCTATGTATCAATACTTGATGTAATTAAAGGCTAAATGTAGTCTTAAAGTTAAAGCATATGTATACCTAATCTTACTTCGCACTTTGTTTAACAATGCAATACAACCAATTTGTATAGTTCAAGCTTGACTTATGTGTTATACAAAGTTTGATTTATGGCCGCTGCACATATATAGCACTTTTTTTTACCTTTGTATTGTACGGTTGCTATAGGATTTGTTTTTTGTTGAGCGTTTAGTTATAGTTATAATGTCACATCTTTCACATTTTGGGCATTAGCTTTAAGACTAATATATATATATATCACTTTGTCTAGTTAATGTATATGCAAGACAAGTTTGAAGCAATTTTTAAGTAGTTCCGTCTAAATCAATGCTTAGCTTGTTTTAATTCCATTTACTGAGTTCTTAGTTTTAGTCACGTTGATAATGTTGCGTCTTGTAAAGGTATAAGCTGCTGTAGGTTAGCCAATCTTTGGAATCTGTATAAAACGCAGCGCAATTGGAAAGTTTATTCAAATGAAAAACGCTACATTTTAGTAATGCTTGATTAGTTTAGCCAAAAATTCCAAATATACCGAATACATTTAAACTTATACAAAGTAGTGCACAACATAAAGTGGTTAGTCACTAGGGAAAAACATATTATTCAAAGATAAATTGTGCTATAAAGATGACAGTGATGTGTTTTTTTTTCCAAATATTTTATTTATAACCATTTTCTATGTATCAATACTTGATGTAATTAAAGGCTAAATGTAGTCTTAAAGTTAAAGCATATGTATACCTAATCTTACTTCGCACTTTGTTTAACAATGCAATACAACCAATTTGTATAGTTCAAGCTTGACTTATGTGTTATACAAAGTTTGATTTATGGCCGCTGCACATATATAGCACTTTTTTTTACCTTTGTATTGTACGGTTGCTATAGGATTTGTTTTTTGTTGAGCGTTTAGTTATAGTTATAATGTCACATCTTTCACATTTTGGGCATTAGCTTTAAGACTAATATATATATATATCACTTTGTCTAGTTAATGTATATGCAAGACAAGTTTGAAGCAATTTTTAAGTAGTTCCGTCTAAATCAATGCTTAGCTTGTTTTAATTCCATTTACTGAGTTCTTAGTTTTAGTCACGTTGATAATGTTGCGTCTTGTAAAGGTATAAGCTGCTGTAGGTTAGCCCAATCTTTGGAATCTGTATAAAACGCAGCGCAATTGGAAAGTTTATTCAAATGAAAAACGCTACATTTTAGTAATGCTTGATTAGTTTAGCCAAAAATTCCAAATATACCGAATACATTTAAACTTATACAAAGTAGTGCACAACATAAAGTGGTTAGTCACTAGGGAAAAACATATATTCAAAGATAAATTGTGCTATAAAGAAGTTAGTTAATATAAATAATAAGTGTACAATAATGGAAGTTAGAGAGGACACAATTCTTTCATTTCATAGAGTAACACAAAAACATAAAAAGTAGGCAGTGGAATGTAAAAACTACATAATCTTTTGGGAAGTCTTGTTATAAAGCATATCACAGACTTGTTAATTTAAGTTATATCTAAAAGCAATTTATGGGAATATCTTTGGCTTAACTTAAAAGACTTCAAACTTGCATCATTCTTGGATATGTCCATTACCGCTTACGTTTACTACCCAATTTGAGCTTTTTCCTACAACTAAATATACACTATAATCTTTGGCCTACATAGTTTAAGCGCTCTAGCAGACTTCTTCAATTCGTTATTACACAATCAATTTACGTGGATATAATAAAAACAATTTGCCTAGTAAAACATGCTCTGTTTAGTTTTTAAGTTTCACTAATATTTTACTAACTACCCAAAACCTTTAACTATTACGTCTTAGAAAACGGTACTTTGGTCTGTTACAATTACTTAAAAAATACAAACAACACCTAAACACAACTTTTAGATCGTGGTGCGCAAGCTCTTACCTGGATTCCTAATCGATATGAAAGGTATGCCAAATTCAAACTCATTAATTGGCCAATACTTGAGCAGCGGTTGACGTTGTGGCAGTTCCGATTCCACATAGAAATACGCATATAACACCAGCACCGTGTACGCAGCAATAAATATAAAAACATGCCAAAAGCCATGAAGATAGGGGAAATTGATGGCAGACCAAGCTTCGCAGAACATGCGATCATTTATCCAGCAGAAAACCGCAATTGCCCAAACGGTTGTGGCGCGCAGCCCCAATCGGTATACGCGCTGATCGTTAACCCTGTGTGAGCAAAAGGGGGGTAAAAAAGAGACAAGGTAAGAGAATGTTTCATTTTTTTTTGGTATATGCTTAATTAAATCAAATACAATTCTAATTTAGTAACTGTGCGCGCGGTATTCAAGTTGAAAATGATATTTGATTTCAGTTGCAACTTTCGGTTCTATTCTACTTTACTCTTCAGACGCTTTGCAGCATCAGCGGAGAAAACCACAATCTAGAGACTTGAGAAAATCTGACTCTATACAGTTGTGATCTTAAGTAAAAAATTACCGTTTAGCGCTACAAATTAGGTACGCTATATCAACATTCGGAAAAACAGTATTAAGCGCGCTGCTTTATCCTACATTCTTTCTTACGCGACAGCTTTTGAATAAGATCATCGCCTTCTGATCGTAGATATTTATCAATTCGGTAGATTTGTCATGCATTTCTTTTTCAGTCAAACAATTCATGTCTGTGATAACAGCGAATTTTGTTAAAAATCTTTGCATGCTTTTGATCTTTTTTGTAATTCAGATGAAATGTTGCCTAAAATGCATTTAACCCTACCAACGAGTCTTCTTTTTTGCGTAGTGTCTTTTTTTATTTTTGTTTACGGATATGTCAAGCGGTCACATCAAAATCTTCACGCGTATCCCTTGCTATTTGTTTCAGCTCATGAAAAAGTTCAACAGTAGTACTTCAGAGAACATAACAGAAAGCTTCCCAACTGTTGCATAAACGCTATCTTTAGTTGTTGTCGATACCGAATGTATCGTTTCGCGTCGTACATTTTGCACCATCATTTTCCTAGTCGACTACAGATCTGGGCAGATTTCGTACCCGATTTGCCATAAAAGCTATAGCTAACTTGTTAAGCATTGGTACGAAAACTATCAGCATTTTGAAGAGATGATTTCCGGTCATTTCCATTCGTCTGTATAATTAAGAACTTTTCTCTCGTTTTCTCAAAAGGATAATCTCATTACCTTTTAGGTAGGTCATTTTTAAAGGTAAGGTAAAGACCAGATTTTTCAAATTTTTAAAAATTTCTCGCGGTTACATACAGTGAATAGCTTTAATTATGTGAAATTCCCAAGCTTTGTCGTGTTTTTTAAACCGTATCTTCTTCACTATCTTTTAGAACGATTTTGACTGATTGTTTTTTGAACGCATTGCACATATTATGCAGTGTTTCATTGTTTTCCTAGATTGATTGATAACTCACATCAACAATAAACTATTTTACAAATGTTTTCTGCATAGTTATAAGTAAATAGCTGCAATTTTTGTGAAATTCGTTAAATCAATTACGAGTTAGATAAAAATAAGTAATGTCACAGCTTAAATTGATAGCTAATCTAGCATGATTTATGACAGACTTTGCCCCTAGACCAACAGACAATTTGATAAGCCTAGATAAATACACTCACCGATCCTAGACTTAAACGCAACATGCTTATCAACATAGGAACTCACCTGTTTTTTTTTTATCGATTAATGACAGAGCTTACTGTTTTTGTTTTTTTTTTACTTACCGCTGCAATTCCCTATAGAGCATGACCATTGTCGGCACTCCCATTAACATTAGAACAAAGGCATTGACTATGGGTTTCCACAATGAGAGACCCGTTGCGGTCATAGCTGACAGCAGCATAAGCCAGCTGAAAGTCTTGCTGTAAGTGAAAGAAGCAGGAGCTGAGTGTATATATATATATAGTATAGTTGTTTCTTGACTTACCGATCATTTTTAACAAACTTCGGATAATAGCGCTTTGGAAAAAACAATGAATAGCCGGCCATGAATACCCAAAGTATGGCCAACTCATCGAGTAATTGACCTATGAGGCTGAGTGTGGCATGAAAGTACATGGAGCTCAGTCCCACTACAATGAGCAGTATCCATAGCAAATGTATGCCGGGTGTAACAAAACGGCCGTATTCCTTGAAGAGCACAATTAACACCGGCGGAAATAGTATGAATAGGAAATTGCTAAACTGTAAATATAAAGAAGCGTTTGGTATTTTAATCAAGCATTCGGAATCGACGAAGACAAAATAAACATGTGACTTCACTCGATCAAACATTTGGTTTACTTTGCATTGTGTGTTCGCGCGTTGTAGGTAATGCGCACAAACTAAACACAAAGATGTTAATATTGTTACTTAAATATATGCGCTGAGAGAGCCAAAAGTTGCACAAGGAAAAGACCCAGGCATGAGCCATCTGCTGGCTCAAGGCACTAAATTTTTTGATTGTCTGACACAGGGAGAAAGAGAGGCGAAAATAACATGCGTCGACGTAGCCTCCCTCATTGATGTTTGCAACAGAAAGAAAAATAATGCCCTAAAAGTGAGCGAGCTTCGGCAGATAGCTCAGACCTTGTAACAGACACGCCTTGGGAAGGACCATGATAGAGCAATATAAGGTATGATTACTCAGAGTAGCTGCCTCTTTTCAGGCACCACAAAATGTATGTTTGCATGCGAGCGATTACACAAAGCAGCAGTATATTTTTCTCACGATGCCTTACTCAAAAAGAGTAATCATACCTTGTATTATTCTACTATGGGAAGGACCCTCTTCTTAAGTCGCTTAGTAAGAATAAGCGAGTATATTACAATTTTGAGTCACTGCAGTTTTTAACCACCTTGCAACTGAGCTACCTACTGAGTCATGTCAGCTGTGGTGAACCCAATCGACCCTCTACTATTGTATGTCAACCAGCCTTTGTTCGGAAGCTCCAAAATTTTTTGCACGCTTTTTACTAAACGTGTCATTTTAACAACTTTTCTCTTATCATAAACAAACAAAGAGAACGAACGAATTCTTTTAACAAATTAAATTTAACATAAATACATTTTAATTGCTTGGAACAAGGAAACTACACAAAGTAAAGCCTATTTGTTGCAATCTACATATACTATAGACAAGGTAAGCTACTTTTTCAATTGGATTTTTTTTATGATAATACACATGCATATATGCGTTTATTTTTATATCATAATGCAACTTGTAGATTTTTATGGCCAATCATTCACTTTGATGGAGCAACAGTACATTTGCGACTTAAATGAACAAAGAAACAAAAAATTGCGCGTTTAAGAAGCTACAATTGAGTTGGAAATGTGAGTCAGATCCTATTCTATATGGGCTGTTATCTTGATCTTTTATTTCCTTTGCTCTAACTCATTAAATGCTCCCGCATTTCATTTTATATCTGTTATATGCCCAGAACTAGTTTTAAACACATTTCTAGTAAAACAAAATCAAATATCGGTCTGTCCCAAAAGCAAGTTTAATGACCTTATGCCGCCGAAACAAGCTGGAAAGGCGCGCCAAGTGGTGGGAAACGAGGTAGCAGGTTTAGGAAAGCTTACGATTTGAGTGCACGGTGCGCAACGCTGCCTGTTGGAATCCTTGTTTCAAGATGCCGCGTCTCGAAAACTAACCTTATGCGATCAAATTTTGTATTGAGCTCGTGATAACCGACACGTTGAACTCTGATCGACACATGAGTATTAGAATGCTGCCTCATGAGTGTAGTATCTCTAAAAGTAATGTGCACCGCATTGTTATCGTAGATTTGGACATGCGGAAGATGGCTCTCAAGCTGCTTTCCGTTGAACAGAAGGCTGCTCGTGCAACGATTCTGCTTGACCTACAATTTAGAGTCAACTAGCAGCATTTGTGGGAAGTTCAAGTTTTCTGGTTTCATTTGAAGAAAAGTACAGTTGAATCCATTCGGATTGAGACGAGAATTGAGAAGTACAGTTTGTACGACAACCCTAAGAAGAAAAAATTTTATGCAGAGAGTCGGGACGGTACCCGACAGTGGATCATATAAATCATAGAGAGACAGAGAAAGAAATCAGATATGCTAAAAGATTGTAGTAGTATCGGTAACTGTACTACGGTGTTAGGTGGGACGATTCAGCAAAAGGTCACCATCGTTTGGTTTATAAGCCTGACATGAGTACACCGACTAAATTTGGTGGCTTTAACATGAATATAATTATTAACCTTATCGAGTCGACTCCTGACCATTTTTTCTCATTGGACATGTGGTCAGCGATGTTCATGTGGGTGGAATGTAATTAAAGGAATACACCCTCGTTGTATATATTTTGAGTCGTGAGATAAGGAGTCGCCCGATTAATAATTAATAATACCCACAAGGCTAGGTTTCCATTAGCACGCTTACGAGGCGAGTTCAAGATCATGTGTATAGTAACAACGTGATACTAGTTAAACTTAGAATTTGGAAGCGACTGGAATCACGTGCTTAGATTTAGATTACATTTGGGGTGGGTGCGATGGCTCAGAGAGAGTTCAACAATCCCTAGCACTCAGGCAGCTTTGGCCATTGTACCATGCCCGACAGAGAAAGTTAAAAAAGAGAAAGGACAGATTAAATATGAAAACAGGGTAGGCTTGCAATAGAGGCTCCCAATTGCCAAAATTTTCCCGACTCACGTAAGGAAAGATTATATACCTCTCTCAAGTGATACACGTGTTAAGTATCAGCGTAATACTTGTCAAGCGTAAAATTAGGTAGGGACTATGGATCGAAACTGGGATCACGGGTTAACTACAGGCGTATACGTAAAACTGGCTAGCGATTATGAGGCGAGATTAGGTTCACGTGTTAAGTAGCGTCAATGGATCGCAGCTCGTGCCATGAATTTGATAGGACCAAAAGGGTGTTAACTTTCGTTCATTTTTTTGTGATCTAAATTTAATGCATATAATGATTAAGCCAAACCGATTGTTGAACTTTCTACCAGATGATAACTTTGCTGTTAAAAACTTTAATTAATCACATTTCTATCAATCATAAAATATCTGTGACTCCTATTTTTCCAGCAAAGATAACGATAATGTATAAGACTTAGAAATGCCTTGACAAGCCAATCGTACTTATTATCCAAGGACCTGGCAATAGCTCATTACACATAAACAAGTCATAAGTAAAAACTAATGTTGATTCAAGCTATTGTAATTAGCTCGATTAGGTGCTCTACATTTGAAATTGACGATATATGTATGTACTATAATCTGTATATACTTGCATGGGCTATACGCAATTTCATTTAATTGTATGTAACTTGTAATCTAACGCTTATTAAATAGAAGACTTGGCTCATGACAGGAAACGCTTTCAAAGTTTTAAATTTACATATACCAGTTTCTCTGTCTGAAGGACAAACTTGAAGCGATACGGTTTTAAATCGTGTAACTTAGAAATTATCATCTGTGAACTATATTTGGTACATTTCTAGTACGCTTGTATGTGCGACAAAGCCATAGCTATCTACTCATTTGTCTGATATAGTATTATGCATATCTGTTCTTTGACAACATCGAATATCGTTAGTGATTCAACATGGAAAATTCGATACGATTTGATTTCTGTTTGCAAAGAAATCTTGCATTTGCATATGTGCATTAGCATATGTGTTCGTCGGCACTTTTAAGTTATAAGTTGGGTTACTTTTATTACATATTAGTTTTGATTGTTTGTTGTTGTATTCAAAGCGAAGCTTAGAAGACCTTTACGCCTTAAACGACATTGGCGATAAGCAAATTGTATACAAACTATACGCATATAAACTTCCAAGTTTTAATTGAAAACGCAAGAATAGGCAAAAATTGATATGAAATAATCGAAAACGCATACAGACGCATTTTATTTAGAGCAAATAATAAAAACAAAAACAAACAAAGCGAAGTATAATATTGCGCAGACTTTGAGATACATTACATGTTTAAGTATGAGATACATATTTTCAAGTGTAAACCTTCATTAGCAGTAAGTCATACAACAAGAAGCTGAAGTTTGGTACACTTTTATACTATAATTTAAAGACATTTTAAATTAAGTCAATAAAAGCCTCAAACTAACAGCCCTTATGGTTTCCAAGCATATGTTTGTTGTCTGTTTACCCAGTGGCACGTGCGAACTTACGTTAAAAGGTCAAGGTCTGCAGAAGCCGTATAACCATAAGGCCGGCACAGTGAGAGGGAGAGGTGTAGTTTTGAAGGCCCGACGTTACACACGTTATTGACAATAAGCCAAAGGATAATGGGCCTCCGATTTTCTTTCTATGCCCCAGCTTAGTTATAGACATACATTGTTCGGTACGTTTGGAGGTATCCTTCTGCTAGGTACTACTACTCTGACATAATCAGCTACACCTACGAATATAAAAGCAATTCAAAATAAATTATACGCATACGCACCGTGTTTACAAATTCGGCAATATTCGAAGATACCATATAATTTTCTTCACACCAATCCACCGGCGAACTTCCGGGTCGCAAATGGTCGATAATTCCATAGATGTACATGTCGAGCATGCTTCCATGTGCACTCATTTTGCTCATTGTTTTCCAAAACTAGGCTTATTTTTTGGTGTTTTATGTTTTAATCTAATATGTACTAAAAATGTTCAAATTCGGAAGGCACACCAGTTATATTTCCCTTTTTCGTATGTATTAGCCGTTTGCATTGAAGTAGTCAAGATTTGTTGTTATTGTTGCAGCTATTATGATGCTGTTGTTTGTTGTTGTTGGTTGCATAATATCGCGAATAGTTTATTTCAGGTCTTTGTTAATTAATTTCTGTTACATGTTCCTTTTTGTAAATGTAGTCTGCATAATTTTATGCATTTAGCAGCTTATATGTATGTAACAAGAGTTTTGCTCTTGTTCAATGATCATTCTTTTCGCCTCATTTGTGTGGCATTTGTTGAAGTTGTGCCAATGTTATACGCTTATTAACTTGCCACATACACAAATTATGCTAATTTAATATTTCTACGTGCCCATAAATGGCACAAGAAGCGTACTACGTCCTCTTTGGTTCACACGAAAAAACAAAATAAAATCTGCTTTGAAAGCGAACAGCTGTGTCGACCAACTATAACAATTCTCTCGTGGTTTTGGCTCTCATTTGCGCTTTTGCTTCGGCGCTCTCTTGCTTCAGAGCATGGTAGAAAAACATAGAATGTTACGGCCGATTTACACCGCCATGTCATGATCCAACAATTAGTTCTTTGCATAATGCTGCCATGTAGTTGTATCTTAAATGAATCTGGTTTTTAGAATTGTATATTTATATTATTAAGTGCTATAAAGTATAATAATGCACAGGCTACAAATAAAAAATCTTCTATGTTGATAGATATTCGATTATAAAAGAAAGAAAAAACCAGCGTAGTTTTATAGCCTTTCTCCACTAAAAGTTGCACGACAATTGCAAGCCAATAAAACAACAATGCTAACAATCGATTATTGTTGTTTTTGTTTTTAATGCATTTTTGTCGTGCAACTTCCAGTGGGAGACGGTCCTTAATTGAGTTTTAGTTTGTCTTATTAAAGAATACATTTTTTGTTTTGTTTTAAATTTACTTTATATTCTTTGGTATTGTGGTAGTAAGTGTATATGTAAGCCATTCCTTGATCTTATCGATGTTAATGTTTAAGCAGTTAAGATACCTTGATAGTAATCGATATAATATAAGTGGAATCGATGTATATCGTAGGTGAAGAAGATGGAAGAATAAAGCAATCGTATATTGACCACGAAGGAGGCCACTCTTTAGTTTTATCCAAGAAGGGAAATTGTCTCGTTGAGATACTACATTTTCTGTAATTTAATGCAAAATTTGTAACAAAACGATATAACAACCGGTAGAAAAGGATATTCACAAAAAATGATACTCACAAAAAAGAATATTCATAATTTTTTTTACTTATTGAAACTGTGTCGAATTGCAAACAAAATGAAAAATGCATAGCATACTTTTGGCACAGCTGCTAAATGTTGTCTACATGAAACCGGGAAGCGAGAGAGCTAGTAATATATAATATATCCTGTAACGATAATACAGGGCATATTTAAACATATGTTGATTTCAGTAAAAACTAATTTCATTAATAAAAGCTAGAGCCAGAGAACTTGCACTTTATCGGTATTTATAAAAAAGTTAAGAAACAAAACTCACCACTATTGTTTTGTTATTGACGAAAACAAATAATTTGTCTTATGCCATCGATGACTAAGTATGGCTATCGATGACCAAGTATCGATAGTCATTTAACCAAACCGGCAATTGCACATGTTGTTTGTATACAAATTTTGGCCATTATATTTGCTAAAATGTTTCCGCAAAAAAACTCAGATGTTTACCGCACGCCTCATGATTATCGCCCACCAGCTGATAAGGATCTAGCCGACAATTTTGAGTATCCAAATCTGAATGTGAACGACATGAATGCACGTGTGGAGAATTTGTCTCCCCGTTTGCATGAGTGTTGGGATAGCATTACTATGAATGAAACGAATCATTTTGCCCTAGCCACAAATCGACGCGATGGTTCACTTTGGTGGGGCATGTTTTTTGGCTTCTCCACGCTAAATAACATGAGTGTGGATAATGCTAACTATAAGATGCAGTGCGATTGTTTGGTCAATATTGTGCGCTACTCGAGCAATAATGTGGTATGTAAAAACAAAGAATTGTAATTATTTTAGTATATGGAGCGTTTGTTCTTTGACAGCTGCTTTGTGCCCTGGGCGACACGCGTCTGCAAGTCTGGTCGACTTATTCCCCTGTTCGTGATTCCGCATCACCTTACTGCTTGTTTTTAGTGGGTGAGGCAGCAGCGCACAATTCACCTATCAATCAACTATATATTTTTGAAACTAAAAAACAGCAGGCTGTGACTAGCAGTTTGGATAATGCCATCAATGTAAGTTAGCTCACATAATTTCAATTGAGAGTACATAAATTGAGAATTGCTTATGCAGGTTTGGGATCTGTCCGCTGCTGACCTTTGCAACACGTACCGTGCACGCGTTGCGCATACAGACAAATTAACAGGCTTGGCTACCTCTGCGGGCTCCGACGCACAGTTCATTTCTTGTGATCGCAGTGGTCGCGCTCTGCTATGGGATGTGCGAACAGGTTCATTGTGGTCCTCGTGTCTGTTTGAGGATAAGACGAACATGATAAGCTTTACCTGCGCCGAATGGGCCGCGCCATCGGAAGCGCAAGGTAATAACTATGTATATCTCGGTGATTTTGATGGCAACGCGCACACCTTTGACATACGCACGCCTGGCAAGCTGTTGGAAACATTTTCTTTCTTTGAAGAGGGTCATGTGACCAAGCTATTGGCCAATGGGTAAGTTGCATACATCAATGCTGCTTAAAACTAATGTTTTAATAAACATGTATATTCTTCTTTTAAGTGAACACTTAGCCGCTATGAGTAATCTTCCAACTGCGGTAAAGATTCAAAGAACAACTGGGCAACGCGAAATTATCTACGAAAAGGATAATCCTCACACTCGTCTTACTGATGCGGTTTGGCGCGATGAGCATACATTGTTGACTACAGGATATGGCCATAAGTTGGACACGCACAAAATAAAGTAATACGCACTGAAGCTGCTGCGATTTCGACTTGGATTTATATTTAGAGAATTAAGTAGCTGGTACAAACTTGTTAAGCAATAGTTATTGAAAAATATATTTTTTTTTTTTGTATAAACGTTGGTACTTTACATATGCTTATTAAATACATTTATAGAAAACTATAAAAAAAGAGGAATGTCATATTATCATTATGTCATTGCATATTGTTCATTTATGTTTAATGGAATGCATTATATAATTTGTTTCATATTTAAAAACTGAAACTAAAAGTACTGAGGAATTTTCATTGGATGCACACATTAAACAAATAAAACATAAATCTAGTCTACAAAGACCGTCTCAATAAATTCTTTAAAACTACTTACAAAAGCTTATACGTTCCACCAAGACACGAATTATTCGTACTTTGGCGCTAATTAAATGCGCTCAACAAACGTCAGGTCTAAACTTAACAAATACTTGTGTATATTAAAGACAACGTATCAAAATAAACAACCCAAAAATATTTAACATAAATGCATGAGCAGCCGATACTGTTTTAAAAAAATGTTTCTTAATTTTTCCAGAAAATTAAAACTTTTTTGTACCGCTTGCCTATTGTTTTTTTTAGCGTCTGGAGCGCTTGGTAGGCGGCTCAAGGAAATTCTCCTCCTCGTCAATTTCCATGCTCTCCAATTTCATTAGCTGCTTAGCCTTTTGCAGCATCTGAGTATCGCGCAGCCATGCGCTCTGCAGCACTGCATCAATTGAAGGTCGCTTTTGTGGATCAACAATGAGCATTTCGTTAATAAGCAGCTTGGCGCGTTGTGAAACGCTTTTCCATGACGGGTGACCGAAGCGGAATTTTCCTTTTTTGATTTGTTCAATGGCGGGAGAGCCGTACTCGTCCGAGAAGGGCAATGTACCGCTAAGGCAAGTAAACAACACTACTCCCAGGCTCCAGATGTCTACTTGTTTGGTATAGGCACCACGTCCGCCCGTGATGAGCACCTCTGGTGCTACATAGAGCGGTGTGCCACAGAGCGTGCGCATGACCGAATCCTTTTGGACAAATTTGCTCATACCGAAATCCGATACCTTAAGCAATGTATCCTCGTCACTGGTTTCAAGCAGCACATTGTCAGGCTTGATATCGCGATGAGTGATGCCTGTTATAGAAAGATAATTGTTAAAAAACTGCATTGATTAGATGTAGATAGAGTGGACCAACCTTTGTCATGCAAATACTTGACCGCATGGCACATTTGATAAAAATAGAGTTTGGATGTGGCTTCAGTCAAACGCTTTTTGCTGATGATACGATTAAGCAAATCACCGCCACGCATAAACTCCAAAACCATATAAACGGAATCTTGTTTGTTTACAATATCGTGCATCTTCACCACACACGGATGCGCTAGATTCTTCATTATCTTGGCCTCATTAAGCACGCGTTCGGGATCAGTTAGGTTATTGGGATTTGTGCTTATGGGAAACATATTCTTCTGCACAATTTTCATGGCATACTGCTCACAGCTGCGCCGTTCGTAAACCAAACGCACCAATCCACAGGCACCGGAGCCTAATTTACGACTAACACAATACTTGTCGGTGATTTCCTTGGGCAAACCAATGGCCTCATTTGGGCTCAAGTCTTTGAATACAAACGCTGTAGCAAAACAGGTGCAAAATTACAATACAATATATAAAATTTGTGCATGCAACTTACCCTTGTAGGTCGGATGCGACAGTGCTATAATGTCGTCGTTTTGTAATATGCGTCTTTTGTTGGTGCCAACCTTTTCGCCATTCACAAAAGTGCCATTGCGTGAGAGATCCTAAATATTAGTTCAATTTAGTTTCGCGCAAATTGTTGGGCTTAAGGCGAGTGTACCCTACCTGTAGATAAACCGGATTTGATAGCTCACAGCTGGCGCGTTTAATGGTAAAATGAACTTTGGAAATGCGACACAATATTTTCTCAGGTAAATCATTGAGTGTGAGTATTAAATCATTTGCTTCGCCGCGACCAGCCGCGAATTGTTCGTTGTTTAGATCTGCATTTAAAACATGAAAACAGAACAAATGAATTGATAAGATTACAAATGGCATAACTCATTAAATCGACAAGCAACGACATTGACCAGCTACGATATAACAAACTTATTTAAGTTACCAACAGAAAGGGACGAATTCGTATAGATTATCTTATATGGCGAGATTCTCGTACCAAGTGATCTGATTTTAATGCTTTTGCCATACAAACGGCCCCACACAATGTTTTCCATTGGCTGACTTTCCACTTGCGTCCAAATATTGGAGCACTGACTTTGTGTAGCTCCCTGCGTTCCTTCCATGGGTCTCTCATCGGCACTGGCCATATTAATTGCTTGTAATGACAGCAATGCAAATTGTTCTTGCGATCTTGGATAACTGTTTCTCTTAAAGCGAGCTGCGCAATTGCTTTACAGTTATTCCAGACACATGCGTGACACATACACAAAAAGATAAGCAAATTTATAAACACAAAACCAATTAAGGCATTTTATTTTGACAATTTAAGGACGCACGAGTTGCAATGTTCATAACTCTGAAGTTGTTTACATTTGAACTTTTGCTTGGCTTGCAAAATCGTTTATGATTTATTTTTCTTCAAGCGGTACGCGCGAAAGCGAATTGAAGCCACAGCAAAATGAAGGAGACTTGTAGTTATCGATACCACTAACTCATCGTTTTGTTGTTTGATAGTTATATTTTAAAGATTTTATTATAAAAAACCGAATATTAAGGTTGTATTAAATCTCAATAGCCTTGATATAAATTGAAAAAAATAGTTTGTTCCTGTTTGATTTTAGAAATCAATAAACAAATTCATACGATTTTTGTAGTCTATCAATGGCGATGGCTTTGCTGGTATTTATGACAAAAAAAACTTAAATGCATCATCAAAAAAATTCAACACGTCTATTATTATTTGTAGTGCGGTTTGCTACATTTTTTTTCGAGTACATGAATATTTTAAATATATTTAAATGTAAGCCGCTTTTGGCTAAAATGTAATTTCCCTTTTACAAACACAATTTCCCTAATTCGTACACATCGATATTATAAATTGTTATCGAAATTAATATTTACTATCAAAATAAACTAACTGAATTTGTTGGTTCGCTTGACTACTATCCCTAATGAAAACAAACATATTTGTTAGTTAAAGAATATATAATTTTATAGTTATAACTAAAAGTGGTTGAGTTTTGGTATTGAATTAGTCGGTAAATTAGAATGGATAAAAGAAGTGCAGTTTTCATAGCGAAATCTTTTTTAAAAGTGCAAAACAATTTTTTCTGTACTCTTTTTGTAAAACTTTATCTTGACTTAATCCGTGTGGTGAGCGGGTTAGAGAATACCACCTAAGCAGGTCAAAGCTTGTCGTATGAGGCGACTTATAATGACACTGGATTCTTTCGAGACCAGTAGAGCCACCCCAGGCCTTAAAAGGGTTGTGCGTAGGGTTCGGGACCAACCATGTAAAACCCCAATCCCAATGAAAGAAAAACATCAGACCGTAACCCGGTAACGGGTTGTTATGGCCAGTTAAGAAGAATTTTGATATAAAAACTTAGTTCTTCACTTCACGGTATTTGGACGGCACATCTTTGAAAGATGACACATATATTATTATCACTGTCTCTTTCAAAGTGTCTATTGAGAAATCCTGGCATGGGAAGTAATTCGTATTTGATAATACTGTGAAAATCATTCTAAACGATTGCAGTCCAAATAATCGCTATTGGCCGCACAAAGTCCAACAACTCAGTGCATCTTTTATAAGATAACAATTAATAGACCTGAGTAATAGGAGCAGAAGGAACCGAACTTTTGAGAATTTTATTAAGGAAGATTTTACAAAGAAATACAAGACCTCAGCATATATAAATTTTGTTCACAACTCAAAGCCCAGTATCAATTAAATTTTCAATTCCTCATAGGAAATTTTTCGTCGGATTCCAGATGCCTATAAAAATGGAAAAGGTGTTGGAAGATAGTTCTAGCCGGAATGTGTTAAAAAATTTATGTATAAACCTATTTGTCCAATATTATTGCTCTCTTTTAGCCGCTAATACAGCATGCCCAAGAAAACGCGGATGCCAGCGACCACTGGTGCTCATTTAAAATCAAGCGTTACACCATATTCGCGTGACGGCACACTCTTAGCCCCAAGACGCAGCAATAAATGTTTTTCTGCGGTTTTTTACAGTGCTCGTCAAATTGGATTGATACCAAGTATCAATGAACACTCGTAAGAGTGAACAAATTATTTTTTACATTAACTACTCTAAAGAGTGAACAAGTGGATAAATTCGAAAGAGTGAACTTTTTTTTTATATTATATATTTTTACATGAATAAAAACATATGATATGAAAATGCTGGCCTGGCATTTTTTTGTAAGGTACCGAAGTTGAAAGAAGCGCGCAAAGTGTGAAAATGCCTCCAAGAAAAGATTTGACTATTCAACAAAAGGCAAAGCAAAGAAGGTGAGCCTACCTGTAAAGAACAACCCCCCAACCCTCTTTATGTACATGTTCAGCAGAGCCTTTAAAATAGTTTTGGCCTAAAATATTCCGGGACTTCGCCTTATTTACCTAAAAATAAAAAGGCCCACATTAAGTGTTATATGTGATGACATTTATTTTTCCAACTGTTTTCCCTTTTCTCCTGTGACAAGAAAAGAGACGCTCCTTGAGAATGTTCCTCTTTCATTTGCATACTTTTGCGTTGCCTGAAGACGTTTTAAATGCGTTTTGCTGGAGTTTTTGTCACCAACTTTACATACACTGTAACTACACTGTAACTACACTGTAACTACTCTCAATAAGTTGTTTGTGCATTGGCAGCGTCGTTGTCGTTTTTGTTGTTGCAGAAGCCTCAAGTTGTTGTTGTTGCTGATGTTTACAGTTGCTTTGCATGTGTGTATGTTTTTAAAAGTTTTTTGTTTACTCAACGCTTATAGGCGTCGTGTTTGGCTGTGTAATTGCATATTATTTGCATAAATATTTGCTAAGTACAAAGCAGGCTTAGACGGCGACATATAATACGCAACAGAAACAACAACAACAACAGCAAGAACGACATAAGAACAACGACAACTCTGGCATAACAAAACTTTTGTCGTAAACAAGAGCTAAACTTTTCAAGTTAAATGTCACTTTTACCCTTCTCCATCGCCTTCTTAATTTCAGCTTTCACCTGCCCCGTTATGTTTTAATTAAACTTCTAAGCAGCTTCACTTGCGCTTTAAACTGTCACGTACACTGAAAAAAAATACAGATACACAATAAAGCAGGAGTCGGCAGCAGCAGCAGAGAAACTAAAAATGACAACTGAGAACGTGTTGCTCTTGTTGGTTTTGCTCGGTCAACTTCTCTGCTGCCGCTGCCGACTCATGAATTAGAGCCTTGCACGATCTTGTTTTCGCTACTTTCGAATAACTCCCTAAAACTAAAAAAAAAAACGCATCAAAACAGGGCAGCGGGCAGCTTAACATAATTAAGTGACACTTACTCTTTGTCATTTGTAATCTTTGTTCTAACTTAGAAATAAAATTAAATAAAAAATAAAATTAAGTAAAAATTGATAGGCTACGGTTGAATGCTATTCTGTTTACATTGGATCATATATCTGAATTGTTATTGTATATTTTACAAGAAACGAAATAAATTTAATAGAGTGTTGCATTTTCTCTACTTATAAATTGACCACTATCTTTAAGTCCATTTCCCTAGCACTGTTTTTAGAAAAAAACACGTAGAAAAGCTCCACGAATTGCGAAGGAGTTACAAATTAATAACTTGTTATTCCTTAAGCGTCACCAAATTGTTTTCAAAACGCCTTGAAGAGATGTAACAAACAAGCGATTTGAAGTCAACGAAAAACCACAGAACACTGGGGCACCCTGTCTACATTCAGCAAAAGTTTACAATGTAGACAGTTTTACTGTAATTGTAAAAGCACCGTTAATTTGATTGTATTAAAATTGGTCGGTAAATTTAATTAATTATGATTGAAAATTACCGCATGGAAAACAATAATCGTATGAAGAAAAGAGCTTGAAAATGGTACGTTACAGAACAGGGCGTTAATCATCTTTTCTTTTTTTTTGTTATCACTAATTTTGGTCGAAATTGACAATTTGGGGGAGACCCAAAGGTCTCCCAATAAGATAGCGCATCTTAAAAACTCGAACGGTGACGTGCAGCAGTATCCCAAAATCTCAAATGACTGTGAATATAGGAAAACCGAAAACCGTTTTGAGTTATTTAGAACGGTTTTTGAATTATCGCTATTTCAAAAATTCGAGATTGCGAAAGTTGCAGAGTAAGCTAATACCACATATCTCGGGAACCTTACTACCGAGTGAGATGAAATGAAGGTAATTATCTATTGTTTAAATCCGTTTCAGATAGTTTTCGTGAATCTGGATATGATTGCGAGTTACAAGGCAATAAATTTGGAAATTAAAATATTTTTTTTTATATGATTTCGGTGCCTTGCAATTCACAGGCGAGTAAAGATAGACCAAAACTGAAGTGACACTTAAGTACCTTAAATTGAGCGAAATCAGCGACCCAAAATTAGCCGAAAAGTTATGTTTTAGCCATAGGGGCATAATGATGCCAAATTTTTTGCATATTGCAATCGGATGACGAATTTGCGATACCAAGTGTTTCGCCTAAGGCTGAAATCTCGGAACCAATCAACACCGAGACCTCAACAGCTGAATTTGTTGGCGAATGAATGGAAAGTTTTCTGGTTTTTCCAAATGATTTCCATATTTTTTAGCTGATTTTAAAACATAAGGTGTAGTATCCTCAGAGTTTCTATTGGTAAGATTCCAGGAGTCGACTAAATTTGGTTTTCTGTAGCTTTAACCCAAAAAGCGACCGCTGAATGTAACTTCTTTAATAGGGTAAAGAGATCCTCAATACCAACACATAAATTAAATAAATAAGCTAAATTTTTGTAACCAACCATTTTTCCTTATTTTATTAAAAATTCCAATTTACTCTTACTACAGTATGTCTTCTGTTAAACAATTTGGCTCGAAATTTCTGTGCAAGCTATTGCCACCTGGCAGCTGTTGTCGGGATCGGCTAATGGGTGAAAACTCGCATTACATCAAGCGTTATGCATCCTTTAGTATAGCCTTACCGAGACTATTAAATAAACCTCTCCTTGCTGACCAAAGCATTTGTCTGGTTATTTAATGCACGGAATGCGTGAGAACTTTGAAAATGCTTTCAGTATGTTTCCCAATCTGCCAGCTTGGAATCACGCTGCGGCCCTAGAAAATTTACTCGAAGTGGGTTACGCTTTTAAAAGCGCCCTTGAAGTTTTACAAAAATAAATTTCCATATTAATTTTTGTTGTGCCTTAAAGAGAAAAAGCTACTAATTAAAAAACAAAAAGTATTAAACTATCTTTTTAAATCAGTGACAGATAGAGCTTCAGTATGCCTGTTCATACAACAAAGTATACTTAAGAAGCACGAAAAAAACTGGAAGCACTTTCCGACGCTAGAATAACCCAGACAACAACAATGGTTACTTAGTAGCAGTTCCCGCAGAACTTTAGCACTAATACGACCATAAAACTGAGCATGGACAACCCTAGAGGAGATATAACAAATGAAGACACAGGACCCTCCATGTTTATATACAACAGCGTCTTCCAGCTTGGAGTTTGTACCTTAGGCCTTTGTGCAGATATAAACCTGTGAAAAGAGAAATAGCAATACTATAGGATAGTCAGTCTTCAATAAAGGCGTTTGTAGGAACTAAAATGAACCTTTAGTTGGTTCGGGAAGTCGAAACAAATTCTTACTCCGATGCATACTTGGTCACAAAATACTAGATCTGTGCTACAGGTCCTGAGACCTGCCAAAGAGTGCAGCTCGGCTCCTAAAGGACAAGACTTTTATCGAATTCTAACTGGTTACTGGACTTAAAGCTTACTTGAGTAAGCTGGGTATCACCAGCTCCAATATCTGTAGACTTTGTGAACTTAAGGATGTACGCAGCACATAGTAGTTGAGCGTGATGCGCTGCCAAAAGAAATAGTAGTCTTCGGCTGGTATAACATCTCGATGTCCGGTTGGAAAGATACAAGATAATTAGGTTTAAGTTGAAGAGGTTGCAGGAGAGGGCATCGCCATGTCTGAAGCAACGCTCGCTATCAAAAGACTCAGAGACGCTCTATCCTATCTTGACGGAGCTACGTGTGTTACTCAACATCTTTGCAGGGATTCCAAACACCACGGACTAACAAATGGTGTTTTATAATGGACAAAGAGATGGTGGGTGTCAATTTTGGTATTTGTGGGTCTTTGCAAGGATTTGGCATAGTATGAATATCTGGTCAATGGTGGACTTACCAGGCCTAAAATCCCACTGATAAGGACAGATCAGTTCTTTCGCAAATGGCGTCAGTCTTTCACACAATGCGCTCGATAAGCGCCTTATTATTATTATTATTATTACCTTGGGGTCACCCTTATTGAGGACAGAGCAGAAGACACCAAGGTTCCAATCATCGGGCATGCTCTCTTCCAAACAGTCTGCAAAAGAGCTGGTGCATGCAACCTACCAACTCATTGCCGCCAGTCTGTAACAACTCTACAAACCAATCTTCGTTTTAGCTAAGCGGCGGTAGTTCCCCAGCGTCATTTGTTACTGGTGACGTCGGCAAGTTAACTCCGCAGGTGACATTATTACCATCATCGCCCGATAACAAGCCGGAGAAAACGTAAGCTCAAGTCCCTGAAAGCAAGCTTAACAATGTAAAAAAAAAGATTAGATGGTGAAGGTGATTTTAAGACATGGAACGTGTGGTAGAAGAAGGAGTTGCTAAGGCATAAGAAAAAAAATATTTCACCTAAATTGTCATATTCGCCAAAGCACAATTTTTTACAGTGTACTTGGGTACAAATTTTTATAATTTTTATTTGGCTCACCTTTAAATTGATGGTGATTGAGTGCGTTTTCATGTTGTTAGAGCTTAATGCAATTAACAAATGCTTAAATTACTGCCAAGAAATTACAAAATTTGTATCTAGTATAATACCGCACACATTTCCGTCTGAAAAGTTAATTATCAGCGCAAACATTTCCGGCCGGAGCAGGAGCCAGTGCAACAACAACAACAACAACAACACATTACCCTAAGCTGTAATGTCAACTTGGCCGAGCAACAACAGGTGAACAGCAGCTGAACTCTTCCAAGCACTCGACGTGTTTGCCAAGTTGGCTATGTTTGTTTTGGCCATAACAATCATTGTTGTATGTTACGGTTGTTGTTGTTTTAATGCTCCTTGTCGTCCTTGCCTGCATGTTATGTTCTTGGCTGTTTGGCGATTTTGTTGTTTTGGCTTACTTTAATGGTAATGGCATAATGTTGGGTGTTCATTGTATGTTGGCTAATCGTGCAGTGGATGCAGAGCTGTTGCAAGAGGAACAACCACTGTGTCCTTTCAAGTTCATAATTGCTCGGATTTGTTGTCTGTGGTAACTTTGCAAAGAGCTTTTAAAATGAATGGTTCAGCTGCATAAAATGGATTAACAATCTCAAAAGTTACAGCTACTGTGAAATAGCTTCTATTTGTAATTGTTACAAGTTGTCATTTTAAGAGGCGACAAATTAGAAGGGATTATAAGTTAATTTTTACAGTGTATTATCTATTCTGATAACTGTATAACAAACTGAAATGTTACACTCGTACACACGCTCCCATAACAGCTGATTATGAAGAGGAGAGAAGAAAATACGCAATTAGAGCGTTTGTGTGTACAATGTATTTTGTTGTTGATTTTTTTTCTAAAGTTTACAGTACATTTTATACTTCAAATCAATTTTTACTTGTCTAAAAGGCAACTATTCCAGGTGAAACTTATATACAGCAAACTGCAAGCATTTTCTCTTTCGAATGGTATAGGTCATTCCGTAAAAGGTTGCGTTATTGCGAAGTAATCGGTACCACACTACATTTTCGCTTAGGGTATTTATATATAGATACTAAACATACAATTTTTTGAGCTTCTAGAGTTTGTCACTCCATCGAATGTGGTTGTCGTTGCAAACGCGTAAAGACTAAAGATCTTAAAGAGTATGTGACGTCATTTATGAACTTTAGAAAATGGCCTGGTTCCGATGTATTGTGGACTTTCGCAGCACACTCTTCAACGCAAAGAGAGGGCGTCGCCTCAGAATGCGATTTTCCTACCGACTTTACAAAAGGACGTTGAAGATCTCTTTCTTTTGAAACGAGCGAGGCTTCAGACGGCCAGAAGATATGTCACTCGTGATAAACAGAATAAGATTAAGGATAGCTTTAATGATGTAGGTGGAAACTAAAGGTGAAGAGGAACAGATATTGAACAGGTAAACCCACTAGATCCGGAAATTAATCTATTTAATAGAAAAAACTCCAGTTTTAAGCAATTGGTTAAACATTCTCAAAAATTTCTAAAAATATCGTAAATGGAAAGCTGAATACATCGAGAAGTGGAGATTTAAGCTTTTATTTTTTATTATGTTTGTTTGAAATACAAAATTGGCATCCATCGGATCAGATCATTTCCCGATTTTGAAACATAGATTTCGCCAAAAAGTAAACAGTTTTTGATTTGAAGTTTTCATGACAACTCTATCTTCTATAAAAACAGATTTAGATGAAAAAGAGCATTCTCCCAGTTGTTTAAGAATAAATGTATATCTGATCAAGAAGCAATCTAAAACTTATTAAAACATTCACCAACTTCGATTCCAAACACGCTTCTCGGTAATAGAAGTAGTAATAGTTTAGGTACTATATATAACCAAAGTCAAGGAGTAAACTTTTCTTGCTAACTCTGTCTTTTTATGCAGTGCATCCAATATGAAAAACCTTTTCCCAAACTCATGAAATTAAAGTTTTTGTAAAAGAAACACATCTCTAACGCTTTCTTCAATGCATAAGTGATAATATAATATCGAAAACTAATAGACCATACTAGGGAAATATAAGAATTAAACTTTTGTTGTTGTAAACAATTGGTTTCATTATGTTGGTGTTTTGAGCCATTTCACCTCATTTAGAGCCCATTGCGCTTGTTAAGACGTCACAAGATCAAATTCTTGGTGCACTTTGCATTGTGCGCTCACACGTTGTACATGTTCTCTTCATACTAAACACAAGGTGTGTTGATCTTGTGACGTATATGCGCAGAGAGAGCGAAAAGTTGCACTTAAAGGCGAATTCCTTTTAGTTTCATTACTTCATGGACAAAAGCTTCTCTTTTCATGAATTTTTTTGCTTTCCGTTTGTGTAAATTTATTATTAAAGTGGGCCGAAATCCCGGCGGTACTGCAATACCGGGCCAACCCGTGACAGAGGTGGAGCAAGCCCCTAGCACCCCGTCTGATTCCAAAAATCAGTTTAACATTTGTTGTCCTCCGATGGAGGATCTATCAGATGTTAAGCTGATAAGAACAGATACTACACTTTGATCTTAGCCATAAGGCCGAGAAGCGATAACTCAATATTGCCATTTCACTTCATAACCTACTACACGCTGCTTTAACAAGTTGTGAATTATTAGCCCTATTATATGTAAGAAATTTGTTCGTCGTTGTTGGCTCGGTTCGCAATTGTGCGTCATACTTTCGGGCGCAGCTGTGCTCCTTCTTCCCATGGAATAATAATGACAAGGAAGAGTTGTGAGGAGAGTTAAATTTTTGGAGTGCCTAAGAAAACGAGGGAGAGAGAGAGAGGCGCAAATCAAGCAAAACATACACATGCCTACGCAATTAAGGCATGGCAATATCATGCGCAGGACAACCTTTATCATTAACGTTCGCAGGAAAATGATATATAACTCCTCAAACAGTAAGAGCAGCAGCATAAGCCTTCGTTGTCATTATTATTCCATGCTTCTTCCTATTACATACATTTCACAAGTCTATAATCAGGGGTGAGCCAGAAATATCCGAACGGGTTTTCATTTGAATTCTCACAAAAAATCGGTCAGTGAGAAGTTTTCTTTATAGACTTCCCCTGCTCTGTAGCATATTTCTGGCATACCAAAAAATTGCTTTGGGTTAAAATTCGGTTTCAGGCACACCACTAAATATGTACTCTAAATTCATGAGTTGATTTTGTGTTTAAAATGCTAAACGTCAAAGTTTTTAACAGATTGTTTCGAAGCATCTTTATGATATAGCAATCCCATCTCGACATATTGAAGGTTAATACCTAATATTAGGTATACATTTTCATACATATTAGATAGTAGTGGTAAATCTGCTGATATATATTCGAGGACAAAGTGTACTCTAGTTGTATCTTTCAGCACATTTGAACACAATTTTTACACCCTTGGTTTCCTTACGGAAAAAGGCAACGAAAATAATAGTTGTCCATCCCTGTCACATTTGCCTTTTTAACTCACTATATAATAGGGAGGGTTTTTTGTTATAAGCGTGCTTATAATTCACAACATGATTACACCATACCTGTCTTATGTGCTAACCGATGCCTGCGGATATTCACACTCAGGTTTTTCTTCAATTGTCGAATAAATCTTTCGCCTTTTACTAAAGATTTCCGTGGAGAAGAACACTCTAATGAGTCTAAAATAAATTTTTTGGCGGCTCGGTTTTTCCGGGCCGAATTATATATACATTTCACATTATATTTTTTGTTTGTTTTTCTTCTAGATCTGACCTCTAGTTCTTTTTTAGTCAATGCTATTTTTTAAAATGCTCAAACAATCATTGAGTCCCTTAAATATTGTACACAATATCGTAAGCTTGACGATTGATGCGTTTAACATAGAGTCTTTGATTGAAGGCATTAAATAGCGGTGAAATATGACAAGTATTTCGGAAGCTTCCGGCGAATAAAGTTTTATCAGATTTGATTCTGTTATTTTATGAAATGTATGTGGCTTAGTGCCATCCAATATAAACAGTTTTAGTTAGTAAGTTTTTCCCATTTTCCTTACAATTTAGACATGCACAGCACGTCATCAGCTTTGCCCACCCCCGAATGAACTTTTTTTTTTTATGCTTTTAAGTTATGTACTTATTTTTAAACTTATACCTATGTTAATTTAAACATTTTTTATTATGTTTAACAATGGGTCGTGTCTCCCTTGTTAAGAATGACCTCATAGATCCGATGGTAATCGACTTGTACAAATTAGTCGAGTCAAATGGTTGACTAACCAACCGGAATATTGTTTTCCGGACTCATAAAACTTACGAGCTAACTAGCCCCACACGTTTCCTAATTCATTAAGGTCGGGTGAATAAGGATTTGTTCATTTTGACGCTCGATCCATGACCTAACCAGCCTGGTTGTGTGAATCGGTGAGTTGTCGTACTGGAAATTCCATGGCAACTCACCGAAATAGGGAAATTTCAAGTACGCCATTGTAAGTTTTCGCATTCATATTTGATGTTACAAGCTGCAACTCCCATGAACCATAATAGGACGAGTTGGTTGCTTTTCTCAAAATAGCCTTTATTATTTTTACCATATCCCAACCTATTGCGAATGAATACGAATATTACTTTTCGGCTCCTACCAAATTTCACTGGATATTTTACTCATTGACAGGCCCGATTCTTTCAATTTTTCGCCTTATCATCTATGGATAGTAATTTTGCTTTAGCCATATTAATGTTAATAATCAAATCAGGGATTAGAACCGAAATCGTAAGCGTTATCCAAAAAAAAACCGATTGAATTTTGAAACCGTAATTGTACCTTAACGGAAATAATTTTTTTAAGAAAAACCGATAGCCGTTAAAAGTGTTCCGAAATAACCGAGTTGAAATCGATATATTTATATCGATAGGGTTCCGGTTTTCTTCTTTGTAAGCATACATATTTTTTCATACTGTGCTTTACATTCTGTCATTCTTTGTAGCATTATCATCTACTTCTTATCGGCAACATTCATAACTTACGAAGGTGTAAAGATATTTTCAAAATTTAAAATGCAACAGAGAAGTCCTTAAGCTTCTGCGATTGCTGTTTGAATGGACCGCATAACAATTAAGCTGCTAGTGCCATAAAAAGTGAACTTCTTCCACTTCTTTTTTTTTAGTGTTCTTTTGGCACTGCTTTTGTCAAAGTACTCGAAAGCAATAGAGTGGAATGCTCTCATTCCTGCTCTTTGTTTAGCGTGTGTGCTAAGCTTCTGACACGAAAACAAAGCACGTGTTACGATCGAAAATCAAAGAAAATAGCCCCAAATATGTCTAAAACATACAATTTCCGGAAAATTTGGGGTCGCTGACTTGGAAACCATTTTAGATTTTTCTTACGGTTTCCGAACTATGTCTATTTTAAAATCTATTTGTAATATTTTAAAAAATCTTATGGTATTCGAGAACCTTACTACCGGTCGAGATGAATTGATGCCAAACTAAAGGACATTTAATATTGGTTCAATGTTTCTTAGATAGTTTTTGCATATCTTTATTTGATTGCTGGTAACACAGCTATAATCCCAACAATTTATTCCCAAATAGGAAAATATTGTCTTTATACTTTTCCGCAAAAAAGGATTGCGATATTGGACAAGAAATTAAAATCTCTAATTTTATGTTTCTGACAACTTTTCCGGCGATTGGGCGATGTTTTTGTGTTCGTGCGTTGTCGTTGTTGTTATCGTTGTCGATGTAGTGTGTTATTCCAATAACTTTTTGTTTCACTATCTGTCGTTGGCAAAAATATCTGTGAATCTACGACTGGTTTTAGTTGATTAAGATCGCCAACAACAAACACCCACACCTCCAAATGGGTCAGGTTTACCAGTAATTTGCCTTAATCGCGTATTGATTCGAATTAATGTTGTGTTCCCGCTCATCGAAATCTCATCGATAACAACCACCTTTAAATCGGCTATATATGCACGCACCGTATTCGCAATATCAATAAAAGAACCAGGTTTTTGATTAATTGGCAAAGCAAATGCTGTATGTAACGTTGCACCATCTATTTGAAAAGCCGCCTTGCCCGAAAACGCAGTCAATAATACTTTGATTGTGCCTGGATTCGTTTCTGGAATCGATTCGAAGTACCTTGTGATAAGTTGATAGTGTATTTATCACAGTACTTTTCCCAACGCCAGCAGAACCACTCAAAAACAGATGTAATGGAATATTCTTTTAATTTTTCAAGCAATTTAAAATGTACATCACAAACACTCTTTGTTTCCTGTTCAATGTTTCGAGTGATTTCAATAAATCTATTTGTGGAATTTTACAAGGATAAAAGTATCGAGTAGCAGTCGGATCCTTTGCTGTATCTTTTCCACCTTGGACCAGTATATCGATTGGTTGGTCTTGCTCTCTCATAATATCATCAGGCTAAGCGCAATAGTTTCTACTGCGTTCATCGATCAGCTGTATATTCTGAAGGTACAAATGTTTGCAGTTTTGACTCTCAATTTCATCCATTTCATTCCGAAATGCTAAATATAGTTCATCATTTAACTGGAAATACCGGACATATATGATCATTTTTGGCTTTAGTCTTGGACATAAAGAAATTTTTCCGCTTTTATCGCGATACTCTGTATATTCCACAACATAATCAGCAATCTTCGTGTTCACTTTGTCTTTCTGAATATTTTTCAGCAATATTTGGCATTGTAACGTTGTTATCATCTTCAGCCATAATTGCCAAATCTTTGTTTATTTTCATCATGCAGATACACGAGGAAATTGGTCCAATGTTGATGAAAAATGTGTGGCGGCTGTTCATTACAAGTGGCAACGATAATGCAAGATAAACAGCTTCTTGTGAAGACATCAACTTGTTATTCAGAAAAACATTAAATATCTTCCGAATTTTTTCACGAAGACTTTACCAGTTCTGAGGTCAGACATCGCTTCACGTAAAAGTTTGGATACACCAGCTTCGGCTTTCGAAATGTAATTTTTAATATAGCTTGCTACAGCATATTCATTCAGAATAAATTGCACGTCCGTGTTGGCCTCAAAGCAGTAAAGAATGTCTTTGTTATATGCATTTATTCCAACTTCCAAGCTCGTTCCCTTCAAAAAAAACATTCGACTTATGCAATGTGCTACTTATGGCATTGATGTATCTTCCTTCAGTCATTTTCAGTTCAGCCAAAATGTATCCAAAAGCAATCTCTTTCGGTGTTTTGAACAGTTCCTCCATATAACGATGAATGACCACGTGGTCTTCTTTGGCTGTATCGATGCTTTCCAATGGCTCCAAAATCATCGTTCGTGGCAATATTGCTAACGGAATGTGAAATCTGCATTTCTTATTCTTGCCTATCGTTTTATAACCATTAAACGTATCGCGATGCATTTGAAGAGCCATATATGGATCATTTTCATCGTATTCACATGTAATAAATCGATCACTAAATGCGACGCATTGATCTTTTGTTGCTTCATTTTTGAGATCGTAGTTGGGCGCATCCTTTAGCCATAAAAGCATATGCTTATGCATTGATTCGCGCTTTTGCCCTTCGGCTCTTCCCTTCCAATCGACAACGAAATGCTCAGCAAATATGCCTTCTGGTTTCGTGAGAAGATTCAAGAAAAGCTCAGATTTTCTTTCCAACTATTGCATACAAAGAACTGGGTCATTTCTAACAGGATCGGTTTTCACGTAATCGCTCAAATCTATAGCCTGTTGCATGCTAATATTTATTCCATGTCGTAGCCAGTATAATCCTCTAAACAGTCTAGGCCAGTCTGCTTGCGATAATGTTAAAAAGATAGCCAATGTTTCCTTCTTCATAGCTTCCCAAAATGACGGTGATCCACGAATTTGACATAAGTCACGATAGCCTAAACCTTCATTAACTAATTTGTTCATGACATTTTCGCTCCTGCATTCTTTAGCGTTTGGTTTGACAATTTCCGCTCCACATTTCTTCATTTTTTGCATGAAGGTGTTGATGTTTGCTAAACATTGCTTTTCTTGCTTGAGTTTGGCCGCAAATAACCCCATGGCTGGAATACAAGATCTGTGAACTACTCGAAGTAGCTCCGATTTTATTTGATTTGTGTATGAAACTTCATTTGTAATAAACGGTTTTTGGAAAACACAGCTCGTCAATGTTTGGGTAGATCAGCCAAGGAATTGGTCTTTTGCCTTGACCGGGGGCGATCACTGTTTCTGTGTTCCGTGCCAATTCAACATCCTCATCGACTAACATAACTTCTTCGTTGTCATCAATCGTACTATCGAAAATCATTTGGATCAAACTCCTTTCTTTAATCGACATTTTGCTTTCATCTTTTTTCCAGCCGTTTGAACTCATCGTCCATGCTGTCATCACTACTATCGTCACTACAGCCAATGCTGACTCCTTCTTCGAGCACATTCAAACCCTCGGATTCATTATCTAATCTATCAGCATCTTCGAGGATAAACTCGACAATATTTTCAGGTCGCTCTTGTTTTGTAAAAAATTCGATCGCACCAGAACAGCAACTTGCGCAGGTATATTTACAACGCTACCTAAAAGACCTGACTGTGGGTTCAGCGCGTAAGGAGTCAATGCACGAATTTGCATGAAGTTAACGATAGGGACCACCATTCTTTCTTCTAATTGATTTAATGCCTTGAGCTGAGGTGGTATTTCTGGAAATTGCTTGTTGCCATCGTGGGAATTCAATACTAGGTTTATTAGCATGATCACAACATGTACCACATATTCAATTGGAATTGTAGTTTATGACGTTTGTCTATGGTAATCTTTCACTTTCGAAACACTGTTTTTACAAAAAAGTACATTTACAGCCAGTACAAACATAACCTGATGTATCGTCTCCGATTTTAATAAACAAAAGCTAAATGTCGCTTTTAATTGTTTGTTGCCGCTTCCAACGCGCTACCCATTTCCGACGGATTGCTAGAATTTCATTTTCTGAATGCGTCTGTCTCCATGAGCTGCCTTCGTTGTCGCTGAACATTATCAATATATCTTTTCGAACGCAATTTCAGCTGTTTTTCCAGTTGTTTGATTTGATGATTCTTCCGTTTTCGATTCTCAAATCTGCGGTGAATACAATCACATCTCCAAATCATCATTGTTTTGTTCTTTTTCCTTAACGAATGGATTTTTTCGTTTCTCCGATTTAGTCAACCAGTCTTTTTCTTTGTAAACGGGATATTAACGTTTGGCAGTCAGCGCCTTTCGTTCCGATTCTTTCACATTTTCGTCTTGACGTTTCACGGCTTTTGCAGATTTCTCTTTTTCTTTGTAATCGGTACTTTGCATTGTGCGCTCAAACGTTGTACATGTTTTCTTCATACTAAACACAATGTGTGTTGATCTTGTGACGTATATGCGCAGAGAGAGCGAAAAGTTGCACTTAAAGGCGAATTCCTTTTAGTTTCATTACTTCATGGACAAAAGCTTCTCTTTTCATGAATTTTTTTGCTTTCCGTTTGTGTAAATTTATTATTAAAGTGGGCCGAAATCCCGGCGGTACTGCAATACCGGGCCAACCCGTGACAGAGGTGGAGCAAGCCCCTAGCACCCCGTCTGATTCCAAAAATCAGTTTAACATTTGTTGTCCTCCGATGGAGGATCTATCAGATGTTAAGCTGATAAGAACAGATACTACACTTTGATCTTAGCCATAAGGCCGAGAAGCGATAACTCAATATTGCCATTTCACTTCATAACCTACTACACGCTGCTTTAACAAGTTGTGAATTATTAGCCCTATTATATGTAAGAAATTTGTTCGTCGTTGTTGGCTCGGTTCGCAATTGTGCGTCATACTTTCGGGCGCAGCTGTGCTCCTTCTTCCCATGGAATAATAATGACAAGGAAGAGTTGTGAGGAGAGTTAAATTTTTGGAGTGCCTAAGAAAACGAGGGAGAGAGAGAGAGGCGCAAATCAAGCAAAACATACACATGCCTACGCAATTAAGGCATGGCAATATCATGCGCAGGACAACCTTTATCATTAACGTTCGCAGGAAAATGATATATAACTCCTCAAACAGTAAGAGCAGCAGCATAAGCCTTCGTTGTCATTATTATTCCATGCTTCTTCCTATTACATACATTTCACAAGTCTATAATCAGGGGTGAGCCAGATATATCCGAACGGGTTTTCATTTGAATTCTCACAAAAAATCGGTCAGTGAGAAGTTTTCTTTATAGACTTCCCCTGCTCTGTAGCATATTTCTGGCATACCAAAAAATTGCTTTGGGTTAAAATTCGGTTTCAGGCACACCACTAAATATGTACTCTAAATTCATGAGTTGATTTTGTGTTTAAAATGCTAAACGTCAAAGTTTTTAACAGATTGTTTCGAAGCATCTTTATGATATAGCAATCCCATCTCGACATATTGAAGGTTAATACCTAATATTAGGTATACATTTTCATACATATTAGATAGTAGTGGTAAATCTGCTGATATATATTCGAGGACAAAGTGTACTCTAGTTGTATCTTTCAGCACATTTGAACACAATTTTTACACCCTTGGCATTACGGGAAAAGGCAACGAAAATAATAGTTGTCCATCACTGTCACATTTGCCTTTTTAACTCACTATATAATAGGGAGGGTTTTTTGTTATAACCGTGCTTATAATTCACAACATGATTACACCATACCTGTCTTATGTACTAACCGATGCCTGCTGGATATTCACACTCAGGTTTTTCTTCAATTGTCGAATAAATCTTTCGCCTTTTACTAAAGATTTCCGTGGAGAAGAACACTCTAATGAGTCTAAAATAAATTTTTTGGCGGCTCGGTTTTTCCGGGCCGAATTATATATACATTTCACATTATATTTTTTGTTTGTTTTTCTTCTAGATCTGACCTCTAGTTCTTTTTTAGTCAATGCTATTTTTTAAAATGCTCAAACAATCATTGAGTCCCTTAAATATTGTACACAATATCGTAAGCTTGACGATTGATGCGTTTAGAGTCTTTGATTGAAGGCATTAAATAGCGGTGAAATATGACAAGTATTTCGGAAGCTTCCGGCGAATAAAGTTTCATCACATTTGATTCTGTTATTTTATAAATTGTATGTGGCTCAGTAGCATCTGCATGAAGTTAACGATAGGTACCAACATTCTTTCTTCTAATTGATTAAATGCGTTGAGATCCGGTAGTATTTTTGGAAATTAGAGACCATTGTTTTCTGCCATCATGGGAATTTCAATACTAGGATTATAAGCACGAGCACAACATGTACCACATATCCAATTGTAGTTTATGAAGTTTGCTCTCCATTTTGTTCTATGGTGATCATTCACTTCCGTAACACTGTTTCTAAAAAAGAAACATCACAGCAAGTACAAAAATAACCTGATGTGTCGTCTCTGATCTTAATAAACAAAAGCAAATTGTCGCTTTTCATTGTTTGTTGCCGCTTCCAACGCGCTACCCATTTCCGACGGAATGCTAGAATTTAATTTTCTGAATGCGTCTCCATGAGCTTCCTTCGTTGTCGCTGAACATTATCAATGTATCTTTTCGAACGCAATTTCAGCTGTTTTTTCAGTTGTTTGATTTGATGGGACGTCTGTCTTCGAAGTTTTGGCATTGATCTCTTCCGTTTCGATTCTCAAATCTGCGGTGAATACAATTACCTCTCCAAATCATCATTCTTCGTCTGTTTAACGTATACTGGATTTTGAAGCTTTCGCTGCATCACTAATCGTTCTTTTTCCTTAACGAATGGATTTTTTCGTTTCTCCGCTTTAGTCAACCACTCTTTTTCTTTGTAATCGGGATCTTAACGTTTGGCAGTCATCGACTTTCGTTCCGATTCTTTTACATTTTCGTCTTGACGTTTCACGGCTTTTGCAGATTTCTCTTTTTCTTTGTAATCGGGATTTTGACGTTTGGCAGTCATCGCCTTTCGTTCCGATTCTTTCACATTTTCGGCTTGACGTTTTACAGCTTTTGTAGTTTTGTGTAATATCGATATATTGATAATGTCAATTTTAAAAATTTTTTAAATTTTTTTTGCATTTTCATGAAGCAGTCTGGTTTTGTTGTCTACAACAAGATTTACATCGGATGCTACCTGTTCTGATGCTGCAGAGCTGGCTAGAGATGTCAAATATTTTAGGGCTACTTTATAAATATTGGGATATTCATCCCTTTTACACATCCAATAAGCCAAACAGTTCCAAACAGTTGCTTTCTAAATAGGACCTTATTTCCTTCTTCACATCGATTTCAGGCTCAACCAAATATATTGTTGGTTTGAACATATTATTGTGGACATCTCACAATCTACCGCTCGTTCCCATGGGCATTTCAGGAACTAGGACCTACGAATAATAAGCATTTCATTGAATTTTTATAAATTTTTTATAATATATTATTATATTATTCATTTTACACGTCAAATTCAAAGCACCTTCAATTTATATAAACGCGTGGGAAAAGAACTTTTTTTTTCAAAAGTGCCGCTATTACAGCAGTGAGTATCGAGTACATTAAAGCCGATATTTGATATTTGACACAAAAAATATCGATATTTGATCGCTCTGATATTATCGTATTAAAAATTAAAAATATCGCGCATATCGATATTGATATAATATCAACAATCCTACTATAGACACACGTTCACTAATTTGATATTTTCCCGCCATAAGCAATTTACACATCCGTTCTCGATTTTTCTTTTTCTCCTTGGCTTTGAAATCAGCTTTGGAACGTTTGGGGCTGAAGCTAAAATTGAGTTTGAGCTTGATTGAAATCGAGATTGAGTTTGATTGAAGAGATTAAGATTTTCTATTTCATCCACAGAAAACAGATTGTCAAGAGCAATAGTCGAGTCGATACAGACATGTCCGTCTGTCTGACTGTCCGTGTTGTCGTAACGCTCTCGGAGAGAGTTAGTGCAAAAATTTTTTTACCAAAAGTTGCGAATTTTCTCTGGGTGAATCAAGTTTATCGAATTTTGTAGATATCTCACCCCCTTCCCTTGTGACAGTTTTTCGTGGTTTTAACCCACACCATAAAAGCTATCTAATTGAAACTTGGAACAGTTAAGCACAGTTAAGGTACGTTAGGCTTATAAGCCAAACAATATTGACCTTTTTCCACACCATCCCCTCAACCCCTTAGTACAATTACCGTTATTACGCCCATATATTTAATGGGAAAATTAGGTACGTGTTGGGCATGTCTTCAAAGGGTTTCCTATTGAATTTGAACACTCTAGTCGCTATAGTTGGGTCGCTAGAGGAATAATAAGAGTAAATAATTTTCAAATTTTTTTGTTTTTCATTTTTTAAAAACCTGTACACATAGTGTACAAGGGTATTATAGATTTGTGCAATATATGTAACAGGCAAAAGGAGGCTTGGCAGACTATTTGTTCCATGGGCAAAAATGGTCAGGCGAAATAGTCCAGTCGATATAGCAAAGTATATCTGTCCCTCCGTATGAACGACATCTCGGACACTATAAGAGATAGATACACAAAAATTTAACGAAAAGAAAAACCAAAAATTGTTGGTTTTAATGGCTGCGATTTCGACGGAGCCCCAATCTGCCCGGTAGTATGATGCGGCTGTCGGAGTGCGTTTCCACCCGCAGCGGCTTTGAGGTGATCGACGAAGGCGAATTTGTCCGAATAGGCCAAATCAGCTCGTTTTGAGCAATATAAAATGTTTTTTATGTTCTATGTGCTTTATTTTAAGTTACGTTTAAGTTAGGTTAGTTACAAAGGTTAAGTTAGAATTTAGATATGCGCGTGCACTTGCGCTGGCTTTTCATTTTCAGCATTTTCGTCAAGCACACGGAGTTTGTGGAATTATGCGATGTCCGCATAAAATATTGTATCAATGCTATGGGATCTCTTGAAGCACATGAGGGTATGCTTAGCAAACCATCGGAACGTAGTAAAAGTCTGTTGAAAGGTTATACCATTTCGTTAATCTTCGTTCGGCAGGCTGTAGGAGGCGGCGGCAAGTCAGCCAAACATCGTGGCTTTTATTTCTTTTCAGCGACGATCTCAACGATTGCGACGCGATCACACCAGGCAAAGTGCTCATTGGTAAGCCGGTTCGCTGGGCGAGCCAATAAGAGCGAAAACAGGCGAGGGCCTTGAATAATGTTCTTTTCGCGCTTCAAGCCAATCCCGAGGTCGGTTTGTTGGTCTTGCTCCACGAGGATCTTTAAATTAAAAAAAACATCTTCGATGTAAAAAACATGTGTCGAAACAGTAGGTACTTGCATGTATATTATAATATGTATGATAGCAATTAAGTGACGAGATAAGTACACTGTGTATTGCACTATTTGTGTTTGGAATGGAATTTTAAAGCTTGTTTCTTGATGGTTATGCATTTAAAGGCACTAAATATACTACTCCCCTTCCTCTACTTCTACCTCTATAGTGAAACAATAGCTATATAGTGAAACAACCCTATTTACGTTTCACTTCGCCCCTTCTCGCTTCGCTCTCAATCTTTTTCCCCCCTTTCTAGGTAGATCGTATTCCTCTTTTCATTCCTCTTCATCTACCTCTTCCCGTTCCTCTTCCCTTTTCTACTAGTAGGTTCTGATTTGTGCAAAATTTTGGGAAAAATAATTTTAGGCTTTGAGATTAAGTTAGTTCACACTTCTTTGTCCACCAAAATTAGACCCTTTTTACACCGCACATGCACAGTAAAAGTGTGCATAGCTGTGCCAAGTTTCAATTCGCTTTTCGGCACGGGGGAACGGGTTAAATATCGACATTAATCAACAAATCTGCAATTCTTATGGAAATTCCCTAGACAATGATATAACTTCCACTTATATGTCTTCTCCTATAGTTGGCGAAGAGGGGTGCACAAATTTTTATTTTATATAGTGAATGATGAAAAATAGTCGGCATTTCGGCAAGCTGTGCAAAGTTTGTAGAACGTTTTTGACGTCTTCCCGATCTTTCAAACCAAAAGCGACTACGAATGTTAATCTACGCTTTAATACCTTTACAACAGTATACGGCTCGGCCGGATCCAACTCTCTAGTCAAAAGTTCAAAGCTACCTGTAATTTATAGCTGTTGAGCTGCAACACTTCGTCATAGTCACTTGCTTTCATCACACTACGAACAACCGTTTATAATGATTAGCAGATAAGTTAGAGAATTTTGAATTAAATAATAAATTTAATGGATGAATTGAATGAACGTCAGGGACTTTCGTCGGTCGTCGGTGTGGTCAGCAGGGCATTGTAGGGTACAACTGCTGCCTAAGCCCGTTGCGCCTGCCATAAAGCATCTAGGTGTGAGGCGTAGCTACAGGTATCTAGTTGAGAAGCTTAGCTTCTCGCCGACGTTCAATTACCATCCCAGCAGGCTGGCCATTAATGCACTGACTGGCATAATGGCGACCTCTGAATGCCCTAGACGTTTTTCGACTGCTGTGTGCCTACTTGTTGTAGGCGTTTTAAAGATGTAACTCTGGTCCTAGCTGGTGCAACAAACCGCAGCGACTATGGCAATGCCATGGCATAAGAGTTGGCAAACTTTCTTTCCCTCAAGATGCGGTATGATGGGTGAGCGGTAACGCAGCAGCTTCTTCATCCATACGCACAACATGACCCAGCCAGCGGAGACGATGGGTTTAAATGCGCTTAGCTATGTCAATGTCGTCGTAAAGCTCATAGAGCTTATCTTTCCATCGGATGCAGTATTCTCGTAGAGGGCCATAGATCTAACGGAGTACTTTCCGCTCAAACACTCCTAGGGCATTTTCATCATACTGCGACATCACCCATGCTTCAGCAAAACGGGAAGGACGAGCGTCTTATAGAGAATTAGAATTGTCTCTACTACTCATTTTCCTACCTGGAACAAAGAGACATCTATTGGCAAGAGTGATTTTCCGCTTGATCTGCATGCTGACATCGTTCTTCATTGTGGCGATGGTGCCAAGATAGACGAAATCCTTGACAACATCAAAAGTATAGTTTTCAACATCAATCTGAGAATCCAACCGCTGTGTATCTCTACTCGAAGAAAGCATATACTTCGTCTTCACTCGGGCAGATTCTCTTTCAAGGGTCCCGACGATATCGAAAACATTATAGAATACAGTTCTGTTCCGATGTACTTCGGTCTTTCGCAACACATTCTCCATCAAAAGGTTGAAGAGGTCATCGTCTTGTCTGAAGCCTTGCTTGGTATCAAATGGCTCGGAGAAGCTCTCGACTGCATAGTCATAGCAACTCTGCAGGGATTCCAAACTCAGACAGTGCGGCATATACGCGAACCCCCAACGGGCTATCAAATGCCTTTTTAACTATCGACATGAGAGATAGAGGGTGTCGATTTGGTGTTCCGAAGCGCTACGCTCCATAAACAGCTGTGCGACTGCGGCTGTTCGGCCAATGGAAATGAGTTGCGGCAGCGCTTAGCGGCGTGCCCCAGCGGCTAGAGTGTGAAAGCGATATGAACAAAATATACTTGAAGTTATTTCGCTTTCGAGTAAAATATTTTCGCGTTTATTATAGTTTCATTTTTATTTTGTGTTATTTACATTAATAAACTTTATTTATTTGCATAACATATACACACACATATGCCAACATATGCATATTAAGTATACGACTGTATGCATTTGTGATGTGCCAAATTATATATGTAGTTATCCTTGGACAACAACTATAGTGTACATATGTGTGTGTGTGTGTGTGTGTGTGTGTGTGTGTATGTAACTGCGCACACACACAAATGCAAATAGGTACAGTTGAGTATGCAAATTTTTGTGAAATATACTTTTCTTTTAATCTCCGCTACACTTAATACCTCAGATTCACTTTGATACTTGTGTTTATTTAAATATATTTTATAAATAATTAAAACAGTATAATTATTATTATTTATTTTATAATTTACTGTTGCGCCAATTAAACATAATTAAATACATTTAGCAGCAATGCAGCACTTTCAATGATGGTGTAAATTAAATATACAAAAGAATTTTCCATTTTCCATTTAAACCAATTGAGTTTTCAATTCATTTCAATTGTTAGAATTTCTGTTTATTTTTCTTCTTTTGTCGTTTAACGATTTGTGTTTTAAGCTATTTAAAATACGTTTATATGGAACAATAATAATTCAATATATAAGTAGCTATGTATTTTGTGTGTTTGTGTGCATATTTTTTTATGTCTCATATTTATATGTAGTAGTATATATGTATATATAATATTTAGCACACAGAATATAACAATTGTTGCAATTTTTCAAATACCTTTCGGGGGCCTTTTTAATGTTTTTAAAACATTATGCTTAAAGTTTAAAAATTACTTTTTATAACATATATATTTTTTTTATGTATTTTATGTTTTTATTTGCGCTACTTTCAAAAAACTGCTTTTATGTACACTTATTTCTTTTTTAGTTTAAAAACAAAAAATAAATGTTAAAGGAAACAGTTTAAGATCCAATTTAAATTTTAACGCACGCTAAACGTAAGTAATTAGCAATCTAGCAGACTTTGGAATACCCTAAAAGTGCACTATTTTCAAAAACTGCAAGCTTCAGGAATACCAGTTACGTTTGTCAAAATTTAAACAGACAAAGAGCAACGGCAATTTGGTTTTAAAAATATGTTTTAATATTATGTTTGCCTTGTTAAAGTTTATGGATAAATATGTGGTTACACGCATTTGCATATTAATTGAGTTCTTCAAATAAAACTTTAGACAATTATAAATCGAATATATATATATATATATATATATCTGACTCCACTTGCAGCTCTGCAAGTCATATCATCATAAAATGTTCAAAAACAGTTTTGCACAGTTAAGAGTGTTGAGAGTTTGTTTCCTGGTTGATATTTCGTCTTTGATATATGTAGATTTGTAGGTTCTCCATGCATAGCTTCAATCTGGTTCTGGGTATTTCTTGTCTTTATCCTTTACCTTTTCCGCTCTAGTCGTGCCTTTGTTTCATTTAGTTCTGTGTCTTTGCAGCCGGCGGCACAGCTTCGCCAGCCGCCAATGGAGTTTGCTAAAGCAGAAAAGAGACAACTCATAAGTACGGAGCAGAAGATTTGGAGTGTGTCTTGCGGCTACCTTTGACTCGGCGGGCGCCTTGCCAGTGCTGCGACCCCAGCGCAAGCGCATCGGCTTGCGTGCTTCACGTTGGAACTCATCTGAATCGTCATCGGCCGCATCGGTGCTCTCTACGGCTCCTTCGTACTGCTGCAGTGCCAGAAGCATGTGACGCAATTTGTCGGAATTCAGCAGGGAATTGTATAGCTGGGCGCGCTCAATCTGAGGAGTATAGTTTGCATATAGGAATATTGATAAAGTCTCCATTTTCTTACCTCTTCATTTTCCGCCAGCATGTTGGGTTCATATTGAGGCACACTACGTCCCCAGCGCAAACGCTGCGGCTTGCGTACAACACGCTCGTAGGCGGCGTCATAGTCCAAAAGATCAGAGTCATCGGCCAATTGCTGTTGTGCATTGCTCGCTTGGCTGTTTAGGGTCAGCTCACGCTCTAGAAGATCATCATAGGCGGTGCGTCGCATTTGTGGATAGTTTGGATCACTGCGTCGCCCGAAACGCAAGCGTAGTGAAGGCGAGCGTATCGGCTTCTGGTTGACATCGCCGAACCAACGTTTCTCCATAATACTGCTCAGCATTTCGGGATCACTGCGGCCAAAGCGCAGCCGTAAAGAAGGCGAACGCTGCGCCTTGCGCTCCACCTGATGGTTGGGAAAGACTATAGGTCCCGCGTATTCACGCTGCAGCAAGTTGTCGTAGAGTCTGTTGATGGGCGCTGTGGAATAGTTGTGTTTCAATACAATTGTAATGAGGATGAGAACCCAAACGGAACATAAGTAACTATGGGAGAATCATTGGAAGTGTTACCAAACAAGCCTTTGTTTTACAGCTGGGGAAACAAGTTCGTCAACTTTATTAATAACTCAACAGAGCTGAGTTTCTTGATTGAAAAACGATGCTCTTAACTGCTTACGAAAAAGACAATATCGGCAACAATAATCAAATAAAAACTCCTCAGAGGCTGTCCGATTAACTTGAGGCGGGAAGTTAAGGACCACTTGACATCAAGCTCCCAAGTAGCAAACGTGATCAACAACAGAGCATTGTACAAGTACAGAAGAATAGCTCACAGATTCTCGGGAACATCCTCTTAAAAAGCATGATGACGACTCCTAATGGTAGTAAGTCCGATGATCACTTATGGCCAGGGAATCAAAACTCAATAGTAGAACCGATATTTTATAGTTTTCAAGAAACTGTAAACGAGAACCAAAATCCCTTGAACCAAAAATACCGCATCAGAATTGAAATATTTTATCGATTCAATTTCGGTAATGCGGCTAATCACTTTCCTTAAGCTCTTATGTGAATTCCAATCACTCGGCAGAAAACACTAGTTTTTCGACGTAAGTAAAGTTTGGTATACACTTAACAAAATTGTTCGCATTCTTGAACCAGCGATATATAAATACGTGAAGCTGATGTCTTTTAAAAACGAAGTGAATTTCGATATCGGACCTTCGATAGAGATAGGTAGCTTATCTTTGAATAGAAATGTAATTGCTTTTTACGCCAACAATGCTTATAAGAAACAATAATTGAAATAATGTTTACCTTTCACCGAAACTTACGTTTCAAGCCACAACAGAACCGGACCCGTATCTGATTTAAGAGGGCCTAGTCACCAGTATCTTTCGAAATTTGCTTTGTACAAAATGCTGTTCAGTTATGAACCTTGTCAAGAATTACCAGAATAGAGAAACATAATTGGGTGCGCCTGGGTCCTCGTAGGATAGGGTTAAGCTCCTTTATCCCTGTTTACACCTTTACTAAGTTGACGCAAAACCTCCAAGTGGTTTCCCCTGGTTAGCTGCTCTAATTACCACTAGGGGTAAGAGAAGTGAGCTAATGTGCGCAGCGAAATCTGCCCATGACTTTAACAGGGTTGCGCGTAGGGTTTGGAACCCACCGCGTCAAACCCTCCCTCCCAATGGAAGATGGTGTGAGCTGCCTGGAGAAGTGATCTACATAAGGCCGTAAATCGGAAACGGGTTTTATGTCTAGTGAAAAAATAAGAAAAAAAAGGGGAAACATAATCGCAGTTACGAAAATCAACTTAGAGTTGGATCGGCGAAATAAACTTTCCCTATGATGGTGGTTTATCAAGCAACTCCTCGGTCACTATAGCTTAAACATATAGCAACTATTCCAAGTGAGCAGCATGTTTCTGGAATAATGGCAATCCAAGAGAGGATTAGGCTGCTTGCATTATTGGCCAAAGTCTTGCTCACCCGACGTTGATGAATGATAGCGCCACAACAAATGCATGTGTAACCAGTTGCCAAAGTCGATGGTAAGGGCCCTCATATCCAAAGAGAAAATGGAGCTCTCGACTTCGGATTGAGCAGCTTCTAATGTTGCTCATTGAGCTCGGCCGCCTTGTGGGAGTACCACAAAACCTTAATCGCGGGAAGAATCTTGTATTCGACTTGGCGTTGAGTTCCAAACGGGTGCTGCTGCCCATATAGCAGAAGACGTGATAGTTACACTTTATCCCTATCCTAAAACTTCGGCTGATGTTTATGGGGGGACTTTAGTTAGCACATTATGTAATATGTATAGAATATACGCTCTTATTGCGCATAAGACCTGATTTTAATCCTACCCATGGAACATGTCATGTAATATAAGCCCATGGTGACCGAGTTAGAGAGATACTGGGTTTTACCAGTAGAGCCACCTCAGGCCTTAAAGGGTTGTGCGTAGGATTTGGTAGCCACCACGTAAAAGCCCAACTTCAATGAAAAAAATGTAAAGAAGCAGGCTCGAATAGGGATATCCAGAACGGGATTGATTGGCAACACCAGCAGGTTTTGCGATATTGAGAAAGAACCAAGACGTAGATGTGTTAGGGTGAATTTCGTTAAGGCTCACATTGTCATACTCTCCAATAATAATAGTCGGCAGTGTTTTTTTAAAACTATCATTACAATGTGTAAGTACATACTTAGTTTTCTTGCAACATACCTGGTGCCGTGGCCAGCTCAGCGGACGACTGCTGCGTCAGCAGGTTCAAGACGAAGACTACCAGGACACAGCATAATTGACGCTTTAAAAGAAACTTCATCATTGTGATAGTCATCATTCCGGCTGGTTACTTGGTTACTGAAAGCTGCAAGCACAATACAGACAAAAACAAAAACCTGATGAGTATTTAGTACAGAATGTAGTATGTATCATGCTTAGTTGCAAGCAAGTTGATGAGTGAATAGGACATACCCTCCCTTAGTCTCTCTCCTACTTATGTGCACGTGTCTGATGATCTTAGCTCCCGCCATGGGACAACAACTGCCAATGCTTCTTACCACAATTGAGTTTCAATAGAGACATTGTGTCAGTCAAAGGGGGCTCATAAAACTCCAATGGATGCCATTTTTTTGCACGTAATACTTCACTTCACACTTCACCACTGCAGTGTTGTGCTCAAGCGTTGCATTTCTTAAGGTGACGCCTGCATGTTGCACAAGTAGCTGCGCACGTGCTTCGAGTGACGACAACATCTTAAGCTAGGGTCAGACGCGTTAAAATCTGTGACGGCCTAAAGGCTTCCTCATGGGTAAGCGGAAATCATCAGAAAATTAGAAGTGTTTCGCTTGTTGAGAGGCGACACAGTTATATTCTTTCAGGCTGCAAGTTTTGCAATTGCTTAGAACCAATACTAAATAAAATAATATCTGCCCAAAATCGTCACACTATATAATATAGCTGTTTTACAAATTATTGGTAAATGTAAAGCCTGGGGTTCATCTGATGTACATCAGTGTTGTCACGCTCTCTGATTTTTGTACCAGATTTAGGGAAAGCTACCATCACGGCATGTATGCGAATTTGGTTACCTCAAATTTTAGTTATAGACGTCGAACGCTTTGGTTTCAATTACTCCCAACGGTTAGGGTTTACCTTTCAAATTAAAGTGAGTTACATTTAACTGGTGTCATTTGTTTGTATAAGCGCAACCAACAAATATGCCGCCAACGGTCTGTAGACTTACGGTAAATAGTCATGAGTCGACTTTACAGTTAGGCACTATCCTGCTTGCACTACCTTGTTCAACCTCACGAGTCTCTTGGATGCAGCTTATAAATATTTCAACACTCACTTTATTGCCACAGTTGTAACTTAGCCACTGTAGTTTTTCTTTTGGTAGTGTAAAACGAATTTATGACATATGAAATGAATTGCGTATAGCATGCACTTTCTTGCGCTCTCTCACACTCATTCGTACCCACATACGAGGTGTGTACCAAAAGTATTCGACATGTGCTTATAGCTTTACTAACTAACGCTCTATTCTTCGAAGTAATCCCATTTCGAGTGTGAAGCACGCTTTCATCGATGTGTTCGCCGGTACATTTGTTTCAATAGTCATTTTATGCTCACCGGGTGCTACATAAGAATTTAATGGAGCGAAGTGATTTGAATGATTGTAAAAGCAGTCTCTATAGGAGAATACAGTTGCTTTCCCAAAATATGAGTGTTTTATGCTTACTACTTACACAATCTTTTCAGTATTTCAATGTAAAATTCTCTTTTAGAATATTCAACTTCTATACAAAACATATTTTTAATCCCAGTTTCTTTCTGGCTCAATCAGTGTAACAGAAATCTCTAACCGAATATTTGCCCAACAGCAACAAATATAAGGACCTGTTTTGATTTTCAATTCCAAAAGAAGCATGCATAATCGAAATGGTTTAAGGTTCTGGATCTTGATGCTTATGCTGTGTTTACACTATGTGAAACTATGACAGTGCGACGTGTGCCTGTATGCTCCAATGGTTGTCACACCTGGCAAGTGTTTACATTGGGACACACAAATTATGAGTCACACGGCATTAACAGAGTGACTGTACGACGATGAACAAGTTCGTGCACAAGAGCTACGAAAAAATTACTTGTGTTCGTACTGAGAATGCATTCGTTCGTGTGACATGTAGTAACTGTGCCAACGGGTTGGCTGCTTCGATAATATGGAAGACTAGCTTAAATCGACATAACAAAATGTTAAGTAATTGCGTTCTGTAGCTTTATGGAAGTCATTACTAGTCACCAATCCTTTTCTAAAACTTGAACATTTCTTCTTTCATAAACTTAAAGATGAAATCATTGGTAGATTAAAATGTTCCTTTTCACAAACTGCGTTCACATGCTTCGATTCAAGCGACGCTCGCCTATCACTAATAAGGAAGCCGGCCATGCTGAACTTCCTTTCTGATTTCGTGGAAATGGCTGCCACACAGAGAAATCGCGTAGCACACGATTTTAACGGAGGATCAAGAATGATTATAATTAAATATTAGCTTGTACTGTTGTTCTTCCAGTATTCTCGCTATCGTGGGGAGAATGTGTGTTTCGAAAGTACTGGCGCAATCCTACAATAGCAGGAATTATTAGCAAGACCATTACGGATGTGGTTGATGAACACCTAGTAATTGCAGATTCAAAAGGCGACAAGAATTGCATCAATTATTGAAAAAAAGGGCGCTGCCGGCATGTCGCTCTAAACTATCGATAGTAAAGCAAAAAACATCGATAATGAGACCCAAATGAAAAGATGCAATGTATCGTAGTGCAATTGATTGTTTTGCAGCTCTATTCTAGAGTCGAAGTTCGTTCGAACCTACTACGACTCGTAGTGGCTTCGAATTTAATGTTTATGTCTGTTTTAGCCGCCGACTCACTACTTCTGCGACACACCTCGCATGTACTTATGTGTACTCCTATACACAGAGCCAAAGTTACACACACTTATTTACTGCACAACTTTTGCATATCAATTTAAATACTGGCATATTAGCCATATTGCTTTCCTTCTAATACGTTTTCCCCCCAGTTTTTCTTCTAGTTTTGCCCATGAGTCTGCAATTTAAGTCACTGTCTGTCGCGGCATTGCGCTTGTCCAATGCCATATGTGGCATGTATGTACATATGTGCATCACTATACGGCTCCATGTGGCATGCGTGTGGGGCATGCGTTGAAAATGCATTTTTATTGATTTATTTAAGCTTTAATGATGTGAAAGTTTCCTTATTGAAGAGCTGCCTGCAGTCCCTGACATCATTTACTGCGACATTCGTATATTCAGAGCCATTCATACAAACCATTTGAAATTCGTGAATAGGTGGACTAATGGTGTGGAGCCATATGGTCTACATAATGGATGGCACAAGCTTTTGATGCGACGCCGATATTCCTTTACTCTTTAAGCAAAAGGTACCAGTTGTTTATGCTGTGCTCATCACCAAAAGGTAACGTAAGCCCACCGAGAAAAGCATGGGAGAATAATAGTTTCCAATTAGAGTTTGGCTATGTGTTCATGTAGTACTCCTGCATAGCTGCTCTGCCATCTGGTGTTAAGTTTATGAGCGTATGTGAGCAGCAACGTGTTTAACAGGGTTGTTCGTAGGTTTTGTGACCTACCGCGTAAAACTCTGCTCCCATGGAAATATGTAACTAATGCCCCAATTACTGGAACAGTAAGTCCCAAAAGATGATGGCGCCCGCATATATGTAAAGGTCAAGGATCAAGGGGTATACAGTTGGAATGTTCGGACCCATAATACATAAAGGTCAATGATCAAGGGGTATACAGTTGGAATGTTCGGACCCAAAATACTGGCGGACGCCTCGATGAGCAGATGTAAACGCCATTTAGAAGATGCGATGGAGCGATCAAGACTGCTGCGAAATTTATTACAGCTGCCATTTACAGAGTTTCGAATTTGAGTGCGGATTTGTTATTGGGAGGAGACTACGCAACTATGTCTCCGGTTTAGCGACAGTGAACGAATGGCCAGCAACACTTCGTATCAAGGCTAATCTTCTTCAACATTAGCCTGATATATATTCTACCCTACGTTGCCCAGTTCATGACGTTGAAAACGCCCTATGTGATTATATTGGCAAGATTGTAAGAGAGTTGGACAAGTTAGTCCATAATACTACCTTGAATATGGGATTAAGACTAATGTGTACTGGATGTCCGTAAGTCCCTAACGTTTAAAGAGGCAAGTGAGTAGTGGAATTTGAGTGGAAACTTCTTCTTTGACCCTTTACGGGTTGGCAACGTGTGCCACATTGGATGCTATGCGTATGGAGAAAGAAAGGTCCTTTCTTTGGGTAGGCCCATTCTCCGTTGGAAGGACCAAGTAAAGGACGCACTAACTACCTTTGGTATTAGGGAGCGAATAAGGCATGCGGTTACCAAGTAACGGGTTGTTGTGGCCAGTCAATAAGAAGAAGAAGATACATAGCATAAGCGGCTAATCGTGGGTTTTAGTTCTAATATTGAGGTTTATGGAGGCTATTCACCGGAATAAGCGTGGTATTTTTTTTTCATAGCGAATTTACTCTTCAAATCTAGAAATTAAATCAGAAAACTTAAATACTCCCTTAATGCTGTCAGCAACACAAAATTTGTCTTTTTCAACGCAAGATTTTTTATGAAAATCAATACGATGGAGCTTATATTTAGGCGTTTTGGCAAATTTCGGATGTCACTATAGTAGTCCAAATGTCCCAACGATCCTCTGTGTACTACGTGCCATTGGACCAACTGCAAAATCGTTAAAAAGACATTTTACTGAAGTTCATGTCAATCAATGTTTGCCATCTCCTATAAATATATGTAACTCATCTCTAACTGTGGGTTCCAACTATCCTCCACATCAAATCTCATTTATGGCTGCGGCCTAAAGGCAAACCATAAATAAACAACACCAACAACGAAAGTTACGGAAGTTGAGTTGTTGCTGTTGTTGTTGCATATAACGCTGCTGAAATAAAACAGCAACAACGATAGCTACGGAAATTTAGTTTCGTCTGCATAGGACTCTCCGTTGAGCCATTGAGCGTGAAATATTGGCATTGACAGAACTTGCGGGGGCCAAAACGGATGCACCGAGCAATTGGCTGCCCAAAAACTGTCCAAAAACTGTGCTTCACCATTGTTGGCGTTAAAAAGCGCGAAAGGCAGAGCAACATTTGTGACGTTTGGGCGAAATTGAAAATGATTTATCATCGGAATGGTTTCAACTGATGAGTTGGTATTTGCCTTTGTGATGTGTGATTTCTTACTACTGTCAGTGTCGGATCTTTCGAGGGTCTATGTGCAATGATAAATGAGTTAGGAAGATAATGAGCGTAAATTGCGCTTGGCAATGTTTGAGGTTTTGTTTGGATATTTCAATTTGAATCAAGGCGTCCGTTAATAATCATCTCTTTAGTTGTGCATGAAATAATGACTAATTGGATAATGTTCATAAATTGCATATAGAGATTTCCACATAAAGTGACTTCAATTATTATGGCTTGAATAAAAGTACGTATCTAAAGAGAAATGTTTCAACAACAAAATTATGTTCTTATTCATAAAAGTAACGTTACTCCAGATCATATTAAAATAAGTTGCATTGAACAACTCAGAGCCACGTCACGTATCATTGTTTGCTTGGAAATTTTTTGAGATCCTACAAACAACGCATAGCCTTGGAAATGCTCTTTGAACTTATGTCCAGAGTATCGCAAAATAAGCAAAAAAAAATATTTAATAAATAAATAACCGATTTGGCGGTGGGGTCTTTTCAGAACAGCTCAATATAAAAAGGGCTTTTAGTCGCTCGGACCACTGCAGCGTATTTCTGGCAGAAGTCTCAGCTATAAACGAAGCACGATCTTGCCTCAATGACTCTAATAGCATTCATCCAAGTGCCTATAAAATCTTTGAATTCCTTATTATCGAACTCGATATTGGTAAGGAATTGTCGCACATCTCTGTATGAGATGGCTCGACAGCTTGTTCTTATCCTGATATGGGTTGCGGGACATAAAAGGCAACGATATGGCGGATGAGCTGGCCGGACAAGGCACAACTGCTCTCCACCTTTCGGAGCGAGATAGCGAATGGTCATCTCCATGGCCACCTGCAAAATGCGTTAGATAGTCGTCGTTGTTCGAGGCACTACTGGCTAGTCGGTGTCTATGCAGCTACGATTCTTGAAACCTAAATTGATGCAGAAGCTGGGGAGATGAGGAAGCGGAGGAAACAGCTGAGCCCTTCTTTTACTCTTGTCTGGTCCTTTGCAAAAGACGACTAAAACACTTCTTAAACAGCTTATCAGAGCTGTCAGAAATTGGCCCACAGCGGATAGCGGTCTTTATCAGCATCCGATTAGTCCTCACTTTAAGCGGAAAATAACAAATGTATTTGACTTCTTCCAATTTTCGGCCTAAGTGCCAGGGTGATGTCTGCCAGCCGTTTTAGCCTAGCCTAGTGGGCACGAGGGTCGGAACCTAACCATTGTTGTGTTCTTTTCTGTTGCGCCAAACAGTCTCCCAACTTTTTTTTTTGTGGTTTTAAGTGTAACAAAATCAGCTTTCTGCTGAAACTTCCTTGTTTTCCGCCGTTGATTTATCTCTTCTTCTCTGAATTGCATTAATCTTAGACCATCTTGTGAAGTGGTGCAATGGTCCAATGGTGCGTATACTCAACTGATTTGATTAGGATTTCTCATGTCCATTTAAACTTTAAATCTAGGTCTCTAATAGCAAGGCTTTACAGTTTAAGCCATTCATTCATATTTTGTCCCATAATAGATTTGAAAACGTAGCCACTTCGCTTGATTTAGTATATATACTATGTATCTCATTGAGCCGTAAAGTATGCTTTAAATAATGGAATACAGCAAATTGTGTCCAAAATTGGACAAACACACATACACCCACACATTGCCATTGTGACAAATGTGAACAATAACCAAGCTATTAGCACGTTGTTTGACACACACACAAACACATGGGAGATGACCCACGGTTGATCGCTCGCCAATAACAAAAACAGCAGCAAAAAAAAATTTCATGCAGACAGTCGGGACGTTGTCCGACGGTGGAATACCCTGTACCCTTTTCTCCCCATAAGCACTAAATCCAGCATACGGTAAAATGGGAACGAAAGTATTTTCTTTTATGTCTCTTTTTACAAGTTTAAATTGACTGTAAGCATTTTCCTATTGGGAAGTTCCAACTGACAAATTTTCCTATTGGGAAGTGGGGTCAAAAATGATGCCCATAACTCCAGTATTCTTGAGCCAATATCGTTTAATTTTGTAGCATAGATCAAAAATACATTTATAAATGTCTGTGCCAATTTTCAAATCAATATATGGGGGGGGGGGGGGGGGGTGTGGCAGTAATTAAGGTAAATCGATTGCGTGGAAAGGGGGGTTTTATTGAAAAAAAGTGGATACAGTTTTAACGATTAAGGTCACACGAGCCTCCATACCAAATTTTGTAACTCTAGCTCACATGTATCCATATCTACACGTAGTGGAATTTTGGCACAGTTTATTGGCGTGGGTGATGAAATTTTCGTATTTTTGACTATATCTTTTGATGTACTTATAGTATTTATCGGATTTCGATAATTGTAATTATTAATTATTGTAATTAATTATTAATAATTGTAAACCGCGCAAATCTGTAACGGGGGAAGGGTGTGAGATATAGACATAATTCGACAAATTTGCACTGAATAGGTATAGTACACATCTTCAGGTAAATAAATGTTTGCTCTAGCTCTCATAGTCTCCGAGAATGGTGCGACAACACGGACAGACGGACATGACTATATCGACTCGACTATTGCTCGTGACCATTTTTGCCCATGGAACATATTGGCTGCCACGCCTTCTTCTGCCTGTTACATACATTGCTCAAACCTATAATACCCTTTTACACTTTGTGTACAGGGTATAAAGAAAACTGTCCAGACCCTTTGCTACAGCTCGTCCTTTTAAGCCATTTGTTGTTGGAGCGTAAAAACACATTGACGACGTTTAAATAGCCTTTTTCCGAGCAAACTAATACATTCACTATAAAGACACACCCACACACAGTCACAGTCACAATCACACACAACAGGTTGCTCGTATGGCAGCCAAAGCGTCGACGTCGACGTCGACAGCGACGCTTATGTCGTTGGCGTTGATGAGGCTTTTGTGCCACATTTTATTTCCCTTTTATTTACCAAATTTTATTTCGGTGCGAAAAAGGTCATTTGTGGTCAGTTGGTCGGTTTGGCCGACAGAAAATCGAATCCTTTTTCTTGTTGTTGTTGTTGTTGTAACTATAGCTGCTTGTTGATGATGCTGTTCGGGCTGTCTGCTTTATAGCCCGGCCAGGCATTAAAACGCTTTTGACAAACACATTAGGCTCGACACGATTCTTCTGTTGGCGTCCAGGAGCGACCCTTTGGCGGCATTTGCTACTGTTACTCCGGCAGCGGCGTCCTTGTGGGTCTTATTACATTCAGATGTAATCTCTTTGGCATGTGTGTGTAAGGATGCTCTATCAACCAGCAAAACCCACCATATATACGTATTTGATTAAACTTGCTTAGCTGCTAGAAACTATTGTTGCTGTTGTTGCAGTTGTCGCCTTGCTGCTTTGTTGCTTTTATATAGCATACTTTTCGGCTTGGCGTTAAGAATGTCGCCTGCTCCATTATGTACTTGGATTTCACCGTCGGCGTTTATCTTTAATTTGCGACTAAATTGTGACACATTTTTTATGGCCTAAGCTGGCCAATTAAACACTTTGCTTTGCCAATTTCACAGCGCTTTCCAGCAACAGCTGCTGCCAGGCAGTCAATCCCACTGTGCAAGTGTGTGTACAGTGGGTGTAATTGTAAAGCGAAGTGACGCTTTAAAACTGTATTCACAGCAGTTAACGGTATACATGCAGTTGACCATATGTAACACAAGCAGTGAAAAAAATATTTGCATCTCACACAACGAAAGTGTTATGCCATTGAATGTGTGTGTGTGGGTGTGTGTGTTTTTTTATACCCTGTACACAAAGTGTAAAAGGGTATTATAGATTTGTGCAATGTATGTAACAGGCAGAAAGAGGAGGCATGGGCAAAAAAATCTTATGACTCGGGTAGCGATTGGACCATGTCCGTCTGTCCGTATGACAGGATTGATCTCCGAGACCAAAGGAGCTAGAGAAAATTTTACCAAAAGATGCGCATAATCCAATGTAAGATGAAGTTTGTCGAATCAAGTCGATATCTTATACCCTTCTCCCGTGAGAGATTTGCGAGGCTTAAACCGCTCCATTGAGTCTATCAACTCGAAACTTCTCAGAGATGAGCGTCGTGTTAATGTGCATCTATGTACATCTAATACATCAAAAGATATAGTCAAAAATATGCTAATTTCACCACCCTCGACTGTTAACTGCTTCAAAATTCCACGACATATAGAAATGGATACATGTGAGATAGAGTTAGCTAGATATACAAAATTTGGTGGGGAGACTCGTGTGACCCTTATCGTTAAAACTGCATCCACTTTTTTTCAGTGGAACCCCCTCCCCACCTTCGCACGCAATCGATTTACCTTAATTACTGCCACACCGCCCTATATATTGATTACAACATTGACACAGACATTTACAAATGTATTTTTGATTTATGTTACAAAATTCAACGACATTGGCCCAAGAATACTGGAGTTATGGGTATAAAAGTTATTTTTGCCCCAATAATAGCCAATACTTGTCAGTTGGAACTTCCCAATAGGAAAATATTTACAGGCATATCGATCTTATGAAAATAGATATAAAAGTGAATACTTCCGTTACCATTTTACCGCAGTTAGTGTTTATAAAGAAAGAGGGTACAGGATATTCCACTGTCGGGCACCGTCCCGACTATCTGCATCCAATTTTTTTGTTTGTTCGTGTTTTTTCTATGGTTGCTGTTAAAAAAAATTTACAAAAGCAAGGCATAGGCGAAATTGTAGATTAAATTGAAAGTAATATCTGACACGTTGCAGTGCTATACAGACTATATTACCTTTAGAAGGCCTGTTATTAAAGCACTCTTTTAGATGACCCCAAAAAGTCACTAAATTTTTAAAGTTTTGATGCGAAACCAGTGTTTGCTTGCTGCCTCCAAAAAAATATCTGCTATTGCTACTGCTCCAAGCACAAACTACGAATAGCAGAGAATCAGTAAAAACTCCAGACTTTTTGCTATGGCTTTATCTAACGCTCTTGTAGTTAGTTCTCCTGGCAGTGCTATTTTTTCGCTTTGGCAATGCCGCAGCGACTGACTGAAAAAAAAAACAACAACAACTACAGCGGCTGGAGTTGCCATAGCTAAAAAATGGCACTGCCAGAAGCAGAGGATAAAGAAAGATATCATACCTGCTCCTTTGCTATTTGCTCCGAAAGTGTCTGGAGTTTTTTACTTATGCTCCGCTATTCGTGGTTCATGCTAAAGCGGCCCATCCACTAAGAACATGATTGAATACATCACTGTAAGTGTGTTGATGTACGGCGTGATGGAAGGACGTACACATCATGATCGTCAATCAGTGATTCGGTTTGAGTCGTTGACTAGAGGATATTCAGGAGCGAAATGTGGCTTTCACTGGCCATTGCATATGCAACTAAACATAAAACGCCACAATAAGCCCAAAATGTGGATGAAGAATTGGTACCAATGCGGCAGCAATTTTCCCACCAAAATCTGCTTAATATATGCTACTGTCGTCGCCAATGGACTACAAAAACTAATTGAAAGTGGTCCCCCCACTTATAAAAAATCAAGACACACAGATGCGAGCTGCAATACCTGTGGAGATCAGGCTCACATAACTTTACGCTATCATTTATCCATTGACTTGACATCCCACTTAGACCACCGTATGCTTCCAAGAACACGAGCAAAAACTTGCGCTCAGGTTATGGCGGGAACACTTCTTCGGTACAGTTATTCTAGACTGGCGACTTTGGGTATGTACCCGCTCTTTTGCAGATAGCGAAATGAGAACATGGCCGATGATTGGAAATCTTGGTGTCCTCTGCCCTTTCCCCAGGAAGGATGATCACTCGGTAAGCAACCTGCAACCTGTTCAACTTCATGGTAGCAAGTATGTTGTATCTTTTGTGAATCAGAGTTGGTTCATTTTCAATCAAATTGTCCAGTTGCTTGATGATATTGACATCATTGGTCGTACTAAACGAGATGCTAGCGGAGCCTTTGGTGGGCTTTGTGGCAAATGAGAGTAAGACAAAGTTTATGTTTTCTTGAAGTAGGTAAATGAAGCGTCTAGACACTCAAATTGCTGTTGAAACTATAAATACATTGGATGTCGCCAAGGAGTTCGTTCCCCCTGGCAACAACGATGTCACTCTGGTCAATCGATGCTACTTTGGTTTCAGTAGTCAATGAGTAGTGCCTTGCACTAGCACTCTGCACGACGCTCATCCATTTAATTTTGCTTGATATTGCTGAACCATGGGTGATGACGCAGTGTCATAAAAATGCACTTGGAGCATGCAAATGTGCCAGTTAATTTAAGTAAGATTTTATTATCTGAGAGCTCAACTGAGTTTTCTCTCAACCTTTACTCTTTGTTCTTAAAAATATGGGCAGATGTTTCTTCAACATAGATACGGAGACGTGGACTTCAAGGAGCCCTTTCTATTCAAAAGCTTCCCCATTTTGAAATTATTCGTAAGAATTTGTTATGTGTAAGGCAAAGCTAAGCTGCCTTCACAGATAGTAATCTCATTTTTATTACGTATTCAACACTGAAAAATTGTCATTGTATAGGTTTTTTAAAGCCAATATTGGCTTTGACAAACATTTAAATATATTCGATTAAAATCAATCGCAATAATTAACTGCCCCAAAAAAAGGGAACTGTAACTACAACATAGCTTTTAAATTATCAACAAGCCAACACGCTTTTATGGCCCGATACGGGCGAAATGCCGGAAATTCAGAATTATGGGACTCAATGTGCGGCGAGGTTGGCCAGGATGCGGCGACTCCATTGCGGCTACGTGCCAGCGGTGGTCGGAAATGAATGTAATTTTCGCTTGTTGTTTACTACTGAAATTACGGGGCTCAATTGTTGTGCCGTGGTCCAACATTAATGTGTTGGCCCAAGGGCAGAATCCAAGGCAGCCGGTAAATGAAACCAAATGGCTGCTCCTATCTTTTGTCTAATTCCTTTGGAGCAGCGAAGGCGGGGTTGGCCAGGCAGATAAACGTCCTATTGCCTAAGGGCTTTGGCTGCGATTTTGTTTTGTGTTTTTTTTTATGGTTGATTTGCCTCTTAAAAGTGGTTTAATATTGAAAAGCACATGAAAATTGTTGCTACACATATTAAATTCCTATCTCCAGTGATAAAAAGTGGACAACATTCCGTTAGTAGGCTTTATTTCCTCTGTACTGCAAAAAATCAAAGCTAAAATGCCAAAAAATTGATTGATTGGCCCTTTGCCTACCCAAATCGCCGCTCTAGGCAAGTCAAGTGACAAAGACAACACCAGGACAGGTCAGCATTTGACTTCAAGCAAACCAGGGTTGAAAAAGTGTTCAAAAATGAACCAAATAAATATGCATGTCTAGCTTAAACACTACTAATATTACCTTATACCTACACTATCGAAAAGGTTAACAACACATCCACTCATTGTGCTACAAAACCGCACATTGTTCGTGTCACGATGGCGTGAGACCATTAAGGCTTTAAAAAAGAACGAAGAAGTTCTTAGCCAATGGTGTAGCAGGTTTGGTGTGTAGCAGCCTGAATATTTATGTACCTATGCACTCTTATACCCAGAGTTATACATGCATCTGTGCTTGAATGTGTATATGCATTTATAACTCTCTTCTTATATTTTGGATTGCGACATACTCTGTCGCGCTCTCATTAAACAGTCTTGTTACGAGCATCACTGAAACTACATGTGTTTTAATGGTTTCTGCATAAAGAGAGACGCGGCCACAGGTGTTCCAAGAATATGACGATGAGTAGCAACTCGATATCGTGTACCGATTTGTTACGTGACAGTAGGGCGGAAAAAGTACACTCAATGTGGCAAGTTGGACTAATTCCCAAAATTTGAACACAGTAGAATTTTGCCAAGATTTTTTACATAATATCGTATGCACATAGTCGTAAATCACGAACAATCGAAAATTTATGTAGGATTCAAACGCCCGAAGTTCGTGCGTTACCTCAGTCGCTTATAAAGAAGAGCTGCAAAAATATCGTTAGTTTTGTTAGTTAGTTTCATATGGAAAAAAGTCGATACTATCAATAGAAAAGGAACCTCTCTAGCCTTAGCCGCTTAGCGTGTTAGAGAGAAAGAGAGTAAAAAAACATCGGGTGAAAAAAAAACCACCAATGGAAAAAAATGTATACCTCGCTAGTACTATCGATAGTTTAGCAGCTCCATAACAAAGATCTTGCAAATTTCGATATTAATCTAAAGGATGTAGTGTGGGTTCATTGCTAACACCTTTGATATCGCCTTCAGAGACTTTGAAAACTTTGCTTAGTAGCGAGACATCGAAATCGAACCATTTTGTAAAGAACATTCAAAAATACAACAGATGTTTTCAGATGACGTATTTCTTTGGGTATAAACCCACTTTCAAGGCACAACAAAACACGTTGTCGGTCAGAAAAAACTATATTTAATTTAAAAAAAAAAATTTTAAAACATTTCAAAGAAAATTGTTTTTATATCTTTTGTGTTAATCGATTATTTGTGTTTGTTCGATTACTCAAGAATCGCAAAGCCGAAGCCACTTTTTCACTAAATCGATTGGCATGGACACGTTTTTTTGTGAATTTCTGTTATGTGCACACCACAGACATCTGAGTGATTGCAGAGTGACTCAGATAAATGGTGGTTGTTACGTAAATCAAACTCGAGTTTTATCGCTCCAGCCATCGATGGTTGACACTTTTGCCTGTTTCAATCTGGGATCCGAAACGTCATGGAGCTTGTTTGAGAGAACTCTTTGCAAAACCAATGCTGACCAGAGGATTTTTTGTTAACACGGGTGCCTGGTATCATAGAGACATTATCCCGATCAGCTCCTGCGTTATAAACTTTTTGGATTGTTGTTATGCGAACGTGCAAGTGAACCAACCATCAGTGAGTAAGCCATGCCCATGAACGTGACATATATTTGTCGACCTGCATGCACCAGCCAGCATTCTATTCCGAATAACTATGTTCAAAGTCAGAGTCACCAAGCCTAAACTGTTTTGGAGTTGAAGTAGGTAAGTTTTCTGACCGGAGGCTTTAATACTGGTATGAGGGGCAGTCAGAAGCCCGCGAGGCTGTCACTCTTGGAGAGTATCGAGGTGGCTTTGGTTTTTTGTCAAAGTCTGGTTAGTGCTTCGGCCCGACGTGGAGTTGAGTTGGAGTTTTTTTAACCGGCTGCTGCTACTTAAAGAGAAACTATAAAAGAAGTCAAGACGAAACAAAAGTGTCTCTTTATTATCGAACCTATGAAATTATATTCCGTGGGTTCGTTGACGGAAGAAATCCATACTGTGCTTGGCCCTTTTAACTTAATAATCCTATTTTGCATTAATTTAAAGAAAAAAAAAGTGTCTTTTTGCAAAACTGCTGCGTGTTGTGCTTGAGATTCACATACATCGGGAGCTTTCCCAATTAAAATGAAGGCTCCCAAAATAGCTTACAGTTAGGCTGACTATCTACGATAAGTTTTGAAACCCCCATTTTATTAGATTCCACTTATAAACTCTATACAACAAAAACAACTAACTCGACCCAGTTCCACAGTTTGTGCGTCCCTGTCGGAGATTCTTATTGTGTTCCCGAGCGTAAGTGTGGCTGCAGATTAGTCACAATTTGTTTGCTCCCTGTTCGGGCGGAGGGTCAAAAACAACACGTGTTAAGACGCAATTCAAACATACACAAGTGTGTACACACTGACACACTCACACACACAGATGCTCATAAGTATGTATACACTTACATAAGAACCAATGTGACAGCATATTTAAAATAATTTACATAAGCATTTAAGAAGCTTTAAGTGCTCCCAACTGGACTGCCATTTGACATTTTTGGCAAGGATTCTGTTTTTTTTGAGCTTATTACAATTTGTGCTCTTGATTCCCTTGGGTTTCTGCCATTAGTCCTGATAAATTCTGAGTTTGGCTTGCACGTGTCAGGGTCAACATGTGAATTGGGCCAGTTTGGTGGTTTGCGAATCGCCTTAGCTTTTCAATTCCGCAAGTTCAGCATAGGCTGCCAAATTCGCCAATCCATTTTCGGAGCTTTGCACATATTGACACATAAACAAAGAGCTTAACTTTTAAAAAGAAGCTAAATATTAAGCCAAAAGGACTTAGCCAATGAAGGATGAGCGAGTTGAAAGCTTAAATTCCAAAAAATAATAACAAAATAAAATGAATCCAACAAAAACTCATCCATATCCACTTGAAGATATATTGGTGAAAGAAGCAGACAGTGAGAAAGACTATTAAAAGTACTACCTAAATATATGTACGGGCAGTTTAATACACAATAACGCACAATGTGTGTTGACCTTTTTGTTTTTTATAAAAAATCTTATAAAATAAATTGATTGAAATGGAAGTGACCTTAAACATAAGAAAAATGCTTGAAAGGAGCGCTCAAAAGTAGGCAATTGATGTTTGTGTGTGAGTGTGTTCTAGAATAACAGTGCACGAAATTTACCGATGTTTGGATACCCTTGCAAAAATGACATTGAAACTATGTATGGGTGGATCACGTAAGCATTATGACGAATTACACTATGCAACAAAAAAAAAAAACGTATGTCTAAAACATACCTTTCCCGGTAAAGGTTGGTTTGCTGATTTGGAACCTGGAAACTACTTTGGATTTTGTAGCACCATTTTCGAATTCGTTATTTGAAAAAATTCGAGAGTTGCCAAGTCAGCAAATCTCTTATTCATCGGGAAGCTTACTACCGATCGAGATGATCATGATTTAAATTGAAGGTAATTAACTATTTATTTAATTAGTTACATATATTTTTGGTCTACCTTGAATTGATTACGACTTACAAGGCAATTATGTAGGTAAACTCACGATCAGCAGTAAGCCTCCCGAGTAATATGATTATGATATGATAGATTTACTGAATTGTAATCTTGCAATAGCGATATTTCGAAAACCGTTCTAGATAATTCAAAGTTACTTGAAAAGGAATGTTTTATTTTTTTTTTTTATCGAAATTCAAAAAAATTCTCGTGATTATGTAATTAAGTCGATTCTGAAATGAGCATGAGGCTCACTCAATGAGCCAATGACGGTAGTTACATTGGAGAGCAGGCCATGAGAGACATTATACGAACCCTGCTCTTCGGTCTATTCCTCTTCATCCTTTTCGTCTTGGGCTTACTTCCTTTTTCTTTTCATTCTAATCTTCGACAACTAAACACAGTTAGATCTTCCAATGTACTTACAAGAAGCGACTCGCAGACACGAAAAATATATATATGGTAGGTGATTCGTTAGCGGTCGGACATGCTGCAGACTAATTTGCAAGATTTTTGTGTGTCGTCATGCCGATTGTTGTCTGTTCTGACCGTACCTCATCTCTTGTTTGTCCGTTAATTTGCTGACAAAGGACTATAATTTGAATGAAACAAACGGCTAATAATTTCATTTGAAAATAAGACTTGTGTGACATTATTTTCGTTAATTACAGTATAATAGCATGTGGTTAATCATTTTATTTTATTTTGTTAACTAGCATAATTCTTCATCGTCTTTAATCAACTTGTGAAGTTCTTTTGATTGGCTTGTGCACTGCATATCAAACTAGCTGACAAAGTGAATATACCTTTTGAGAGTGCTGTACCAGAAGCGTTATTCAAGTCTTAAAATGTTAGACAGGCAACGAAACGGGCAAAGCGGCTTAACTGAAACTTTGCGCGTTGGCTTTTTGCCTTAACATTTTTCATGATCAAAGCATTAAAATTGTGAACTTATGCGAAGTGCTGTCATGAAATCTGTAGTTGATATTTTTGCTGAGTAAAAAACTTTGGGTAGGAAGCATAAAGTTTCTTTTTACTTTGAAAAAAGCAAAGTATCTGGCATGACATATAGAGCTAGATACAAATGTGTGGGTGTGTGTGTTTAAAGGTTGCATGTAGCATGAGTTTAGCTGCAATTAGATATGGGTATGCTGCAACTCTAGCTATCACAGAACTCTGGCTACAATAATAGACTAACAAAGCAACCATCAACTAGGCACATCAATGCACCCACAAGTGGACAGGTACTCAATCCTTTGGACGGACTTTTACTAAGTTCAAGCAACAAGTAGCAAAGTGTGCACTTTGGTTGACCGATGACCACAAAGTGCAGGGGCAAACATGGCTTTGGCCATAATGGTTAAGGGCTGCCAACGGCTACTGGCACTGCCGTCCTCCCGTTCTTGTTGTTGCCATGGCATTAAGTTTCTGGGCACGCAGCAGGACAAGAGTGCGACAGTCGACAGACGATGTCTGTTAATGCTGCCCATATAGAATGCAGAGGATAACAGCTCCATTGATGACAACAATGATAATGATGTTGATGATGGCTTTATTTATAAACCCAAGATGGCTGTAGCATACTTTTGGACGCCTCGGGAAAGCAAATAAATAAAATTGTAGTGGTGCTTAGCTGATGATTGCGGCAAACATTGGCTGGGATTTGCTAAAATGAGCAGAGCTGACAGGACGCAGGAGCTTGCGACACTACTAATAGTTCATAGTTGATATACAAGTCTTGACAGCGTTTAAAAATATGCTATAAATTTGTGTCTTTTTCTGGTTTGCTTATCTGGCATCCACAAGATACATTTCTATCTTTTGTGTTATGTTCTGGCAAACATAAAACATGGTCATAAATTAGCTGTGTCAGGTAATTGAAAAGAATTTTCAAGACTTTGATAAGCAGGAGTCGTTTATTAAGGAGCACTGGCATTAGCATAAAACCATAAAATTTCAGCTAAATGCTCCTCAACATTTGTGGCTGGCTATTTTTCACTTCTCGCAGCTGTTTAAGCCAACAAGCGTAAAATTAAAATTTATGCTTTAATTACAAAGAACGCCGAAAAGTAGGTTTCGATTTTCGTGTAAGCAGCTTTGCTTAAATTAATGCTGCTTTTCAATTAAGCACTGACGTCACATCCATCGCTTTCTGCTTAGCAATTAAGTTTAGTTTAGTGAAAATAGGAGCTTGAAAAGACCCCGATCCATATTATCGAAGGCACACCTAATGGTTGCTCCACTGTCAAGAGAAGAGACGCTTTGGTAAGAAACTTGTTTTTAGCCCTCATAAAATTAGACCCTCTAACAGATTTTCTTCTTAACTGGCCATAACAACCCGTTACCGGGCTATGGCCTGATGTATTTCTTTCATTGGGACTGGGGTTTTACATGGTGGGTCCCAAAAACTACGCACAACTCTACTGGCTCTACTGGTCTCGAAAGAATCCAGTCTCTTTATAAGTCGCCTCATACGACAAGCTTTGACCTGCTGCCTACTTTTACCACACGGACCCTCTAACGGGTATGTAAGTTTAAAGATGTATGTAACAGGCTAAAGGAGGCATGGCAGACAATAATTTTCATGGGCAAAAAGCCTTAGCGTTGTCTCGGATAGAAATGGCAACATGTCTTGAATCTATTGAACCGAAACAGAGGCTTGTGTTATCCTGTACTCATCTGTATTATTAGTATTAATCTCTACGTTTCCGAATTTTGCATGCTAGTTTTTCACCTTCTTTTTCTTCGAGACAAATAGCATCACCTGGTGTCCCTCTCTTTCACGTAGTCGTGGTGTATGCCAAATTTGCGACGCATCAACATCGCATCATCTGCGTCGTTAAATCTCATATGCTATTTACTCTCTTGCCTAACATTGGAGACACACATCTGCATCGCCTCTGCGTCGTCAAAACTCGCATGCTAGTTTCTCTCTTGCCTGATATTAGAGATGCACAGCATCGCCTGGCGTTCCTAACTTCCACTCTAGCTAGATTTACAACTCCTCAATATCGCCTATGCGTTACCAAATCTTGCGTACTACTTCCGGTCTAGTTCTTGAAAAATCGCATGCTACATTCTGTATCGCCTCTATGTCGTTAAATCCCGCATGCTGTATTCCAAATTCACTCGCATGCTACTTTCTCGCTGGTTTTAGTTATTCGAGGTATAGCAGCATCGCCTGGTGCCTCTAGTCACAATAAATATCTTGTGCCGAACCCGGGACAGGCCGAGTAGGACCCTGGCCAAGAAAGGTTCGTTACACAACCAACCAATTCTGCCAAGCTGACAGGAATGATAAGGGAGGTTAACTGGGAACTACTCTTTAGAGTCTATCAAATCAGATCGATGCTAGGCATTAGATCTTACTATGAGTACGCATTTTGCCGTATAAAGGAATTAACCTTGTTTGATACAGGGTATTCCATTGTCGAGGATACCAACTCGAATGTGTCATATTTTGTATATATTCATCTCTGGGTCTTTCTATAGGTGTTTAATCACAGTATTTAAAAAATTTTGCTCCATGTATTCGTGTTTTTCGTGTACTTAGTTGTTGCGCTCTCTTGACATTTGTACAAATGAAATTTGAAAAGCGCTTTGAAAACGACGGTCATCAAAGCAGGCTTTACGCATAGAAGAGAAGAAAGAGGAAAGAGCGGGGGAATGATAGACCAAACGACTCTATGCTTCATTTCGGGTTTCCCGTTGAGTTGTTTCAATTGAGTCCTGCGACTCGAATGCAGCTCAGCTTAGTACTATTTCTAGCTTCACCGCGCAGCTTTCCTTTGACTTCTTTTTTTATGTGTTTTTCCTAGCATGAAAAACCGTTCCATTTGGAATGGAACTGCGGCGGAGTCGTCCTGGCTGTAATTACACACACAAAATCAAATGTTCAAAATCCTTGTGACAGTTTTGTACAAAGTTGTTTTTGTTTCTGTGCCACTGACTGGCTGACATGGCGTGTCTGTCCTGCAGGAGTAGTGCCAACAAAAAGCTTGTAACTGACGAATTAAAACAAGTGAAAAGCTGAAAAACGGAAAAGCAGTTTTTGTTTTTCTTTTCCTTTAGCTATTGCGCGCTCAATTGTGTAAATGTAATTTGAAAATATTCCAGAAAAAATGGCGCTGCGTATTTGTAGGCGCATTCCGAGGTCGTTCAACTGTGGTTGGGTTTAATTGAAAGCACATTAACGGTATTTACACGTTGAAGCGTGAAACAAGCGACAGTTATCCATATCTTCAATTTATGTTAATTAATTTAAAGTATGCGCCCTGAAGTATGGCATGAAACGTGACATGCGGTGTAGAGTGTTTGGAAGCGATGTATATACATATAGATGTGCTGCTAGATACTTAAGTAGTTGAATAACTAACTGTAAATTATCGTTTATTAATAGCTCATAAAGCATTTACGCCTAGCTTAAGGTCTTCTTTGAGCACTTAACCTAATTTTGGTGCTCCTAAAAGTGTGTACATATATTTTGTGCATACTTTTACAATAGAGAATCATAGACAACGAAGGCAAGGCTACCATGGGAATATTTTCTCTTTGCAGACTCGTGACTCGTTATCTTCAAAAGTTAATGCTAATGCCAGAAGAAGAGTTATAGGACTAAACATAGAACATGTATGAATATATCGCTCATTTACTAGAAGACTGTCAGAAAACCCATGTAGAGAGTATACAACATGTTGACATAGAATCACTAATTCTGCATCGGTCTTCTAGTAAATAAGCGATATGTGCTATGGTTATTGTTATACATAAGAAAGTGTATAGACAAGCAAGTACACATACATGTAAGTATGTGGACCAAATCCCAAGGGATCTATTATGCCGCCTATCTATATTTTATTATCAGGAATGGTTCTAATAGGGCTACACCGGTCATCGAGAGTTTATTGCCGCCTAGGAGGTTGCGAGCACATGCCGCAATGACTGCTCCTCTTGATGACAAAACCTACAGTTATGAGGCCTGGTGATGCCCAGCTTACTTAAGTCTTCAGTCTGCAGTGTCCAGTAAGCAGGCCAGTCAGTATTTTAAGGGTGTTCTTGCTCAGTTGCACAATTTTCTTGAACCTAGTAAAGTTGTAGAAGATAAGGAGCTGTTTAGCCTATCTGAGGTCTGTTGCTCCTGCCCAGTCTGCGGTTCACCTCAGTCTTTCCTACTCTCTTAGTAGTTGCCTAAGCGTATGTCTTCCATTGCCACAGAATGCATAATTTCTTGCTAGTTTGTCCGCAAGTCCAACAGGAATGTTGGTGTGGCTAGGTATCCACCGAAGTATTCTTCCCAGAAGATATAGCTTGGCTCGGGTTTCCCTAGAGATTATTTTAGTTCCTGCAACAGCTTTTATTGCGGCCTGACTTGCTACAAAAGCTAATTCCCTATATCGATTACTCCTTTCCAGGTTTATATCTGCACATCGGCCTACGGGGTAGGTCTCGTATTTGGGATTCTGCGACAAGTCTGGTGCACTCATTTGTTAGAGACCCGTCCTTATACCAAACTAAACCAGAAAGGCACCAGGAGAAGTTGGCCTAGACAACAGAACACTCAAGGCAATGCCAGCCAAAGCACAGCTGATTTGGTCCACAGTAAGCATAATAGAAAGAATCCTTTTTTGGGATTTTTCGAAAGTCGCATGGAACACCAGTGTTTTGGGGCTCACGCTTTACGCCCTCTTTACACATGACATGCCGACTGGATCCGAAATCGGCCAACAGGACTCGCAGTACCTGCTCATCGCCACCTAGGCTGACGACACGGCCATCCTGGCCAGAAACAATTGTGTATATGAAGCAAACGGCAAACACATCTCCACCACAAGCGGCCTTTAAAAACAAAATTTGCTCCGATGACTCCTTAGCAGCAAAAAGCTATCCCTAAATCTACAAGCGCATAGCTCCAGAAAAGACCAATTTACAAAAAATCCGTATCCTGCAGGCAAAAACCGCTTCGCATACTAAGTGGCGTCCCCTGGTTCATGCGAACTGCGGACATAGACAGTGACCTAGATGTGCCTAAAGTTGGAGATGTCTTAAAAGAGCAGGCTGCTGCACCTTCAATACAAAGTAAACCCTTTAGCAAGGCGTTTTCTAAAGCGACTCAAAATAGGAGGCCATACAATAAAGTACAGTACAGTAGCAAATTATTCGAGCAGTCGTGTTTGCTAACTGTAGGTTCTCGCTTTGTTTAATACTGTAAAAGCGCTTCGGAGACATATAAAGTGGCCATAGAAAACTAAACAACTATGAAATCGCTTTTCGATGTGAACATTTTTTACGTATGTCAAAAAGTTTTTTCAAACCAAATATTCCTGCTTCTCTGCATAAGCTTTAAACCAAGTTAACTTATGCGCTAACTCGTTGGCGTTCACTCTAAAAATATGCGCAAGTATTTACACACTAAATTAAGTGTCGCCAAAAAAATTTGCATAGACAAGAAAACTTGGCAACAACAACAAATAACAAAATACCAGAAGCTAGGTCAAGAGTTGGGGTAAAAACAAAAGTTTTTCCAGCCATAGTTAACTGAGTTTCAACGCTGACTGAGTTTTTCACTTGGCCGTTTTTCCTTTTAAATAGCTAGATAATTAAAATTGTTTTACACTTGACTTTCTCTAGCGGAATTTAATAAACATTGTCTAATTGTCGGGTTTTCTTTCATTTCTTTAATATCCGTTACTTTAATCAAACACTTAATAAATAATTTTGATAAGACCATAATATAATATTTTTCAGCTTCAAGCTGATGCCAATGCGCCACAGATTGGCAACAGCTGCCAGCTGGCGCTGGGCTTTTCACATTTTCCATTTCCGTTTCAACCGAGTAAAAACTTTAATTACCATTCATGGCATTCCGGGTTATAAATGAATAGCTGGCTCACTTTTAAGCGTCGTCGCAGCTGAGATTTCAAAAAGTCTATATATAATAATCATATATACACTTTATAGCTCGACCTGCATGCAACGGAAATGGCACTGCTCCCGGAGGATATATAAATATGGAGTAAACAACATGTGTACGTGCTTACGGTGCTTCAGGGGCGCCGCAAAGTATGCAACAGCAACAAGAAACATGTGTTCAAAGATACGACTGACACACAAATGTACTTTTTATGTGGACTAACATTGCATTTTGTTGTTCAGGCAACACATTTGCCATGGCTCCTTATCATTTTCCTACCGAATTTCGTCTGGGGAGCACCGCCTGCTTTTTTTGTTGTTGTTCTTAATATTCGCTTTGGTTTTCATTCGAGTACTTGCAAAAAGATGAGTACCTACTTATTAAGTCAATGAGTCTCCGCCACACACACGGCTAATGAGTTTAATAGCCAGCTTTGACATATTTTATTGCCTACTTTTAGGATAATCAATTTATGAGGCATACTAAGTGGCTATGAACTGATTATGAAATTACGAAATATTCTATTACATGCTATTATGTCAATCTTGGAAAGCTGTTTATTACATCGAGAGTACATTTCAGCGATAGCGCATCTGCAGGGACATTGATGTTTCTTCAGTGCATAGGCATGGATTGGAGTATATGGTACTTATATGCTCGCTCCGCTTGCCAACTCACGTGCCCCACTCGAGGTAGATCATATTCTTCCTCCCGTTCCCATTTCCCTTCCCCTAACCACTCTCTTTCCCGTTATTTTAAACTGGCCATAAGAACCCGTTACCGGGTTACAGTCTGATGTAAAGATCTCCTCCTCCGAGCCTTCTCCAATTGTTTGCTCTTTACCTGGTACTTCCAACGGAGACATGGCCTGCCCTTTCGTCGCCTCCCTTCGACAAGCGCATTGAAAACCTTTCTCGCAGGAGCTTCTTCATCCATACGCACGACATGTCCTAGTCTGCGGAGCCACTGCATCTTAATTCGCTTGACTATGTCAATGTCGTCGTAGAGCTCATAGAGTTCGTCGTTCCATAGAATGCGGTAGTCGTAGTCAACGCGCTAAGGGCCAAAAATATTACTGAGTACTTTCCCTCCTTCCCGTTCCTCACACCAAGTCCAGCTCTTATACTGTACCTCTTCTCCTTCCTCCTCCTCCTCCTCATCTACCCACTCGTCTGCCACATTTTCCTTTTCCTCTTTTTCTTCCTCTTCCTCATACTAAGTCCAGCTGTGGATATTGGTGCAAATTGTTTACTTAGCAATAGGCGTTACCAGACTCTGTGCACTATTTTGGAAAATAAAATATTGGAAGGCTTTGGGATTTTGTGTTAGCTTAATGATTTTTGTCCTCCAAAATGGAACTTGTTTCAAAATTCCTTTATGGTTCCATTCTCATTCCCAGATGAAACTATAAAGTCGAGTAACGCGATTCAAGCTTCACTAAATCGTTTTTCGTAACATCCGCCACATACATAATTTTCGATTCATTTTTTATGTACACTTAGACAGATTATTCCTTATACACACGAAAAGAGCTAGTTTTAGTTTAGTCTTTTTACTTTTCATACGAAAAACAGTCAAAAATTGGTTAATTGCAATTATTTTACATACAGCTGTTTTATCGAACAATTTTTGTCACAAATGTTATCGGTTGAATTGAAACTTTTACTTTGTTTAACTATTGACATTGTTCAACTACGCATAGTACTTAAAGCCTAGTACGGAGATAAGCGAAATTTTTCGCAATGAAATCTTCAATTTTGTGTCGTTTTGTGCATGTTAATGAAATAAATAAAGTGAAGGTTTACCAGACAACCTAAAAACCAGGAGAATGACATAGTCATCAGGTTTTATCAGCTGTTTTACGTCAGTTGGATTTATTTCAATTCAATATATTTACCCTCTAATTTATGTACAAAAATGTTTTTTTTTTGCAGTGTATCCGCGCAAGGCGTTACGTGGAACAGCCGCGCTGTAAGGAAACTCTATTGCCTATGAACGAAATTCAGTGTACATTAAGACAATCAGTAACAGTCGAGATGTTCTAAAATATGATCTGATCTTAAAATTGAAAGGTCAGTATGATAGTATGCTTAAAACTGAGTCTATCTTTACCTAATGAAAACGTGTCCAATGCGAAAAGCCGGAAAATATCGATATCATTATTGACGATTTCCAGAATACAGGTTCTGCTATCAAGCAATAACGAAAACGATACAAAAACAAAACCTTAGACGACGTTGACTCCCTTAATAGTGTCGCAATTCCAGCGAAAACATCGTAATTGGAAAGTATAATCAGTAAGCAAAAACGAGCGTCTCTTAAGTCAAAGCATCTCTTCATGCTTCTCGAATTAGTTTTCAGCAGTGTTTGTTGAAAATTTGTGGAATTTGAGAAAAAAAATATCGAATGGCGCCACTATCGACAGTTTTACGGCTCTACTTTGACTCTAGTTTTACAGAGTGTAAAGAAAATCCAAACTTATGACCTTGGGAGCAGTAAGCCATGTTTCTGACAGTCTTGAAGACCCAAAAAGTAAGTTCCATTATTTCTTTCTACAAATTCTAAAATGGCTTTAACAGGTTTCACCACCATCAAGACGATAACTAGTTACATATGGTTTGTTGAAAAAGCGAAAGCAAAACCCAATGTACTTCTCGATTCGAAATGGCATGGGAAACTACAAAACCGCAACAGAAACAGTTTCAGTTTCAGTTTTCAAGTTTACACAGGGACAACGACTAAACCAAGTGCAGTAACCCCTTGAAACTGTCACTACGCAAGTTAGTATAAGTAGTGAGTTAGTATCTCGTACTTGTCAGTGTGAAAATTGCGTCAATGAGCAGACACAAAGCAAAGCGACAATAAATACGTTGGGAAGAAAAATAATGCAGGGAAAATAAACTCTTAACTCTTCATGCCATTCACCTCTTAATACCCTATGCATGCCACATTGCAAGTACAGTACTTACACACAGTTTATAGTTTTCAGCCAACTGACGTTTAAAATCGCACAAACAGACAAAATGGCCGCTTTAAATCCCCTTGCAATTCGTTGCAGCTCGCATTACGATGAGTACTTTGCACTGTAAAACGTAGCGCAAATAAAAGTAATGTTAAGCACAGAGATCAAGACTGAAGGGGATTTAGCGTAATGGGCATACCCTGGTTTTTAGTGTTTGACAAAGCTTCCCTTTGTCTTTGTGGGATTGGAATTCTATTAAATAATGTGTTGAGTGGGAGTTACTTACTTACTTGTGCGTTTAAAGCGCCAAACTTAGATGTCAACGAAAATAACTAACAAACACCAAATTTAATAGACTTTTCCCTAGTGCCATTTTCCCGTGTGCTTTTCCGTTACGTTGTTGTGTTTATGCGCCTGTGGAAATGACACGAATTTCTGTTGCGTGTGTCTTTAATTGATTTTTAACGCGTTGTGTTCTAACGGGTTGTGTAATAGGTGACAGGATACTTACTTAAAGGGTAGACTGTTGTAAGAGACCTATTTAAAGTTGGGAAATATATTCGAGCTTGTTCGCAGGAGTAAGAATAAAAGGAAAGACAGACAGAGGAAACAACGCCGTTCCGAACACTTATAAACGAACGAATATTTTTGTCCTAGAATACTTGAAATGTGTAAAAGTGGGACTAAAACGATCTTGAAATAGCCACGATTTGCATCAACCCAAAAGATTTGACAAACAAAACAACTCGATTTGAGTTTTTGTCAAATGAAAATTTAAATGTCGAACTTTTCGCACTGAATATGAGACTTTCTTTCTTGAATTAAACTATGCGTCAAAAATTACCCGAGTTATGAATTAAAATAAAAAATAATATAAATCGGGTATGCCTGAAAAGTTCCCGTTCTGACAAATACTCGGTGTGACAAGGGCAATATCCATATGGATTCTACAACATTCAAATGATATCTGTAAAAAATTCAAATTCGACCAATAGTTTCCAGTTATAGTCGCCCAACCCTTCAACCCTTGGCCATGGGGTCATGAGTGCCCTACCTTGATAGTTCTAAGTGTTGTTGAAAACTTAGCACATTACATTACATCAGTTGCACACAGTCGATGGGCATCAATTCTTGTGTGAGCACCATCTTATATGGATGCAAGCCCAAATCACCTCTTCAAATATGCCGGGCTATCCTTCGCGAGATACCAACTGCAAAAGCTGGACTTCTTATCGGCAAAGTTCAAAACTTTGGAAGGATTAAAGATCCAAATCCAAACGTCTTATCATTGCATATTATGGAGAAATCCAATATTCCAAAATGGGCTTAACAAATCGTTCTTGCCAAAAGTTTCTCTCCCTTATCAACAGATTATCAAAATTTAATCGATTCGTTAAGCAATAAGCACCATTAACTGATGCAGGGAGTATATTCTATCTAACTTTACGTAAAGTACGTAGTTTTCTCAGACTAAAATAAGTGAGTTTAATTCAAAAGTTAGTCATGTATGAATACAATTGTATCGATAAAAGTTATCAATTAGTTTCGTGCTTTTTTGCATTTCCGTGTAAACCATTATAACTTCTTAATTGTCGATCCGATTTTCTTGAAACATGGCTCAATTTATTCTTTGAATGGGAAAACTGATGAAAGAATGATAATTTAAAAAAAAATTGAAACAGGTCAACGTGGTAAGGTTTAAACTTAAATTTTTCCCTTTTCTCCCCTAAATTTCAGGCACAAGCGCCTATTAAGAACTGTGACCAAAAACTCATAGGTCAAATCGAAAAATTTACGTTGGGAAGTTCTTCCCCCAAGACTAAGCCTAACTACCGTGCTATCAGCCGTCTTTCTATCGTATGTATATAAGGCGCAATCGAGCGTGTTTTGTGAAAGACTTAAGTCGTTTGTAAAAGAACTGATTGGACTTTATCAGCGTGGCTTTAGCTCTGGTATTTCCTCCATTGATCAGATATTCATATTACGTCAAATCTTGGAAAAGACCCACGAACACACCATCCCTTTGTCGATTATAAAGCAGCATTCGATAGCCGGTTAAGGGATCGCGTATATGGCGCACTGTCTTAGTGTGGAATCCCTGCAGAGTTGGTACGCCTGTGCAGAATGACGTTGAGCAACACACGCAGCACCGTCAAGGTAGGAAAAAGCTTCTCCGAGCCTTTTGCTACCAAGCGAGGCTTCTGACAATGCGGTTCCCTCACCTGCAACCTCTTCAACCTTGTGATGAAGAATGTGTCGCCAGACGAAACTAACACTTTTTGATACGGTCATCCTTCCCGTTTTGCTTCATGGTTTCAGCACCATGGGTGAAGACGCACTCTGCTGAAAATGCCCTTCTAGTGTTTGAGCGGAAAGTACTGAGATATTGTCAAGCGAATTAAAATCCGGTGGTTCCGCTGGCTAAGTCATCTTGCGTGTATAGAGAGAAAGGTCTTCAATGTTGATGTGTAAGGGAGGTGACAAAGGTCAAGGATGATGATGATTAGAGATTTGTTTTTGCGCGCGCAAAACAGAGACGCTTGGAGGAAAGCTGTACATCAAGCCGTAACCCCGGTAACAGGTTGTTACAGCCAGTTAAGAAGAAGAAGACATATAAGGTCCGAAGAGAAATGCATGAAATCCAACACTAGCTCGTACCCCCTCACATCGCAAGAAGTTATCTGCGCCACTGTGCATGGTATTGCTCTGCGAAGATTCCTAGCCTCGACAGCTTTAATTTTCAACAATTGTTGGATTCATTTTTACACTTTGTGTGATTTGACTAGTGTTATACCAGAATTTTGGTTTGTTATCTGCACCACAAAAAGTTGTTTAACTTTTTTGAAACCCAGCTAAGTGAACCAAAAGGTAATTACACACATTCAAACTCACATAAATGCCATATAAGTTCAGCTCAACTTTTGTCATTTAATCACAAACAATTGTTCTGAATGCTTGAAAAAGGATTAAAAATTAAAAAAAGGCAACTATAACCATATGAGTGTTATGTAAATGCCATTGACATGTTCGGTTGTGAGGCAAATATTGGAGTGTCTGAGTTTCTGCATTTGTTGGAATTTGCTTTTACCTAATCCATACTTTAGATATAGCTTGAAAGTACTATAGAACGTACAATGACATGCAATACACTTTTCATATGATTGCGCTTACATAACACATATATACATTCATGTCGGCAACAAAGCAACATTTCCCGTTTATTCAATCGAATACATTCGCAGTTTGCTGCAAGCCTGTAACCCTCAGTGCAATTTCCTAATGAATATCCAAGTGCTATATTGTCTTAGCTTAACTTGAGACCAGTTAGGAGAGTTGGCTCAAATACTTATGCCGAGCAGTGTAACTCAATTACATATATTGAGACTTGTTCTGTTGTCTGCCGCCTAAGCGACGGCTCATCGATCAACTTGTTGCAAATTAATTTAATAAAGTCCCTTCAGTCAAGGTCCTCTGAGTTTGTGTTGTAGTTCATTAGAAGAAGTCACTTAATAAGCCGTAAAGTTCAGCCATTGCTTACGGTCAAACGCTTACGGAAGAAACGAAAGCCACTTGGGTGTAGGCATCATGTTATTTGTTTAAGATTATGTTCAGTTAAAGCCAAATGTCTATTTAACTTTTTTCAGTTTCACCAACGAGTTATAGCGTTAAAAAAAAAGAAGCTAGATAACATCATTCTTGCATCTTGCCAATTAAGGCGAATTTAATTCGAATAAGATTGTAGTTTTCGAGTTATCTACTAATTTATATACAGAAATTATGCATGCGAACTTTCAATTGACTTGCAGAGGTTAAGTTCCAAGCAGGGATTCAAGCCAAAACTCATTTCGGATACGGTTACGATTATTCGAAGCTATTCCGAAGAGTTACTTATTTTACTTAGTTTATTTACTCGATCCATAACTTCTTTTTGTTACGTTAAGTCTAAAATCTAGTCTGTCCTCGACTTTTATGTTTATTGTATTTACCCAAAGCGCACTTCACTAGACTTTCTTATATTTATAAGCATATATATTTTTAAAGCATATGAATGGATGAGCTTTTACCTCTAATTTAACGACAAAAAAAAAGTTGGTAAAGCAGCTGGCAATTTTCGGTTATCTAGTCCCCCTTCTATTTAAGTATTTCATTTTGCAGATTTCGTCGCGAAAAATTTCGCGTATTTCCGTACTAGGCTTTAAAACAAATATGGTGGTAGCCCAAAAAGCCGTTGCCTAACATTGGGCTTGGTTCTTGTAGGTTGCCTACAAAAAACTCTCGACAATGGAATACAGGAATAATCAAGGAATGTGTCAGAACAGAAATCGACTTTTAAATGAATTATAAGCAGCCAGAACTTCCAGCTGAAATTTCATCGTAGAACGTAAATCCGTGTAGAGATTTCTGGCACATCTCTGATTGTTTGTAAAAAATTATTAAAAAATGCAAATGTCACTCATGCGGCATAAAATTTATAAAAAAAATCGTTTAATTTGATTAGCGAGCCATGTACAAAATCCGGGCTATAAGAGTGGCCCTTTTATTGAGTGTTTGTTTTCAAACAACAATTGTTTTCCGGGAAAAAAGGCATAAAGGCCTTAGACAACTTTAACTTTAAACTCACTTCCAATAAGCCGATTAGAAAACTTACTCAAGAAGCTTAACAAAAATAAGTGCTTTTATGAATGAACTCAGAAAGTTGTCAAAAACTTGTACTCTATAAAGGAAAGGGTCATTTACATCTCAACAGCATTTGCAGCAGCTCCTTGTGCATTTATCTGAACTACTAAAAATATCTGCCGGACTCACATAAGCGCACCGATTAATCTGTGAGATGCTGCTCAACTCTGTGCCACCATAAATAACAAATTTTGTAAGCTATAAAATCATATTCGATACTTTTTCTGCAGCCACAAATCGATAGCTTAATTAAGCGTGAGCATTTCTCGGCTTATATTAATAGGTTGCCTTGGGTTTTGCCCGTGCACGGCCAGGGCAGACGAATGGGCAGTAAAATTGTCACAAACTACTCGGTCACACACGCACACACATGTCAATTAGTCGAAATACTGCCACGCCCACAAACACACACACACACACGCACACGCCCACAATTGACAGATCCTGGTTGTTGAAAATGGCCAAAACAGCTACCACATCGAATCTGCTCATTTAAAAGTGGCTTAAATTTGTTATCTGTTACTTCCACTTCCTTCGGTTACTCAGTCTGTCTCTTTCCCGACATTAGGGTTCTCCGTTAAATGTGTAAGGTTAAAGCTAAAAATATGCTTTAAAATTTCGATTCCATGCAGAAGCCACCACCCGCTGCCCCCCTCCGAGCCAGCGTGTCGTGTTACACCTTTCATCCGATTTTGTCTGCATTTTGGTGTCATGTCACATGTGGTTGTCGGTTTTCCAGCTCCAAAAGGCGTGCAACAAGTTTTGGGTTTTCATGTTGTCGCTTGTAATTTTGCTTAAGTAATTTGCTTTTCATTTTGTTGTCAGCTATAAATTAGTGTCGCCCATAATTAATTTTTCCAATCAGCAGCTTTTCTTTGAACTTTGCAATTTGGTTTCACGTTTATGCAACAAAATTTATTAGTTGAGTTCTGTCACTTGTCACACAATAATTAGTAGGCAGTGGCCATAAGTCTAAAATCTGTCCCTTAGAGCGTACTTAGAACTATGACACAGCAACTACTAGTCAACTACCTCTATCTCTCATCAATAAAATTAGCTCTTCCTTAAATACAGTCAGGAAGTTACACAAAAGGCACTGGCGCCTTGCTCTCTCATCAGTTTTAGTCCTCGCAAACCGAGAACCCAAGCGACTGCCGCAAAATACAGTTCTTTGGGATGTAGGTGAATCCCTTTAAAGTATTTCATTGCAAAACAAGTGAATCCTCTTACAGAACTCCGAAATTTCGATGACGGCCCACATTGCGTATATCTTCGCAAAATGTCGACAAAATTGGGAACGATTATTTCCACGCAGTTCTTTAAAAGTTCGAACATTTGCAAACAAATGAAGTCATTCTTTGAAGTACTTTAAGAAAAACCATTGTGAGGTGAAAAACATATTACAAAACGTAAAAATGACAAAATGGAGTCATGACTTTAGGCCAGGGGTCGCCGAAGTCAGCAGAAATGTCGGCAGAATCTAAGTGACTGTAATATTAGTTGTTGGTAACTTCTCTGCTCACCTTCTCAGTCGCCCGATGCCAATACCTTTGAATTTGGGCCTAATTGAAAATTCAGCTTCGAAAAAGCAGAATGTGCAATTTCCAGAATATTATTCGCGAAAACTCCACTTGACGTTTATTAGTATCCGAAACATGTCTGAAAACTTGAATTATAAAATTGAATGCAGTCTGTATATTCGGTTCGTCTAATTTTCGATTCAATGCAAAACACTTGGCTGAAACATAACTTTCTCGGTAATACTTGGGGCCGCTGATTACGAATGCCCACTAATGTGATGTCAAAAATCGTAATAGTAAATCCTGTATTTATTTGGAGTTTTTGATTTGATGACCCTCCCACTCAGAGATGACGAGATTTAAACACACACGACTGAAAAGCTCCAATTTTTAAGGCAGCTCAATTCAATCTGCAGTAAAAGATTCGAAAGATTCGATTTTACATCGTCGGGGAAAATGAGATCACAACCACGTTAGAGGGATCATTGATCAAAAGTGTCAAAAACATTGGACCTAGGTCAAGTGCTTGCCGAACTCCTAACCAGACATTAACTGTTTTACAAATAGTGTGTCCTACCAATAAGGTACAAAGCTACCCATTTAAGAAGAACATTAACTTTGACCGGAAGCCCAAAGCTCCAAACTTGAGAACAACATATTTTTAATCAACTTGATCGAAAGCTTTACTGAAGTCAGTTTGTTTGAAAAGCCATTAAATGCGGAGGATCTAAACTACAATTTTGTCGTAGAGATACTACATTTGGTGAATCCAAGCGACTTTAAAAGATTGTCCCGACTAGAAACTAAAGTCTTTTCAAGCCACGATAGTTAGAAATGTCAGATCTGTTGCCTCTCTTGTGGAGTGAAAAAACTAAAGATGATTTCAAAATAGAGGGAAACGAAGCTACTTCGACTGATAAATTAAGTAAGAGAACAAGTAGCAAACGTGTGCAAACTTTAAGCATTTTAGGTAAGGTATCTTATACAGGATGTATGAATTAAATGCAATTTGATGGACTTACTTCTTGTGTCCAAACACAATTCAAAATTCATGCAACTTGAAAATATGCTTGGATTCCATTATCAGTTCATAAACTATGAGGGAACAACTTCCACAGACTGATCTATTTGTCGAGCCACAAAAAACATGGCTAGTCACCAAAGTAGGTGGAGTCACTGTCATCAAATGACAGAACATTGACTGTAAAAAACATGGTCCCAATTAGGATTGTTGATATTTTTAAAAATATCGTATTTCGATGTATCGAAATCGTGAAATTTACAATATCGGTATATTGATAATATCAATTTTGAAAAATCGATATATCGATGTATCGCCCTAAACAAAAAATTAAAATTTAATTTTTAGAAAAAACCCGTTTATTTTACTTTTTCATGAAGCAGCCTGCTTCTGTTGTCTACAACAAGTTTTATAACGGATGCTACCCTTTCCGATGCTGCGGAGCTGGCTGGTGGTGTCAAATATTTTAGGTCTAAATGAGACCTTATTTCCTTCTTCACATCGGTTTCAGGCTCAACCATATTGTTGGTTTGAAACATATTATTGTGGACATCCAACAATGTACCGCTCGAGTACATAGAAGCCGATATTTGATATTTGACACAAAAAATATCGATATTTGATATTATCGTTTGCGAAAAAATCGCTCTGATATTATCTTTGTAAAAATTAAAAATATTGCGCATATCGATATAATATAAACAATCCTAGTCCCAATACAAATCGCCGGCGTAAGCTGTAACGTTTGGGTACCACGTCAACAGAAACACCATTTTCAATTATGAGATCCCGTAATGGCACCCCCAATACAATCATGGACGTATGCAAACCTCTATAGTTTCAGATTCCAACTACCATACTTAGAAAGACTGCACTGTCACCCCGAAATTGACAAGAAAGAACATAGCTTTCAGCTGATCATATTGTTGGAAAATTGGAAGTCAACTGCAGCTATTATCCTTGCTGGTCTAGCATTTTGGTTACGGCTGAGCAGCTGTGATGCAACTCAAAGTTGCAAACTCAAAAATGGCAAGGGTCAGCTCCGCCTGCAGAACGAAAAATCGTAGCATCGATCCTCGGTTGTATACCTTTATACAGTTTTCTATTTGTAAATACCGCTCACTGTCGAATACTGCATGCATGTTTAAGGAAGTTTGTTATTTCTTTCGTGTGGTGGCGCTTGCATATGCGCACGCTAGATGGCGCTAGCCATTTTCTTTATATTGTTTTCACCTACTTGACAGCATTTCTTTCAAAATATGTTGTCTCTATGCATTAGAGGAAACTTATTAAAGTCCATATTTTCCATTTGGATACTTCTTCTTCTTAACTGGCCATAACAACCCAGTCGCCTCAAACGACAAGCTTTGAACTGCTGAGGTGGTATTCTGGTGGAAATGCCATTTTTGCAACGCTTGGTGTGAACGCGCTATTAAAACCGGAAAAAAACTTAAATAAATGTGTGCAAATTTAAACATTTCCATTTTTTAAGCCACGTTGCATGCAAACGCATACATTAGCCGAAGCTGTGCCCTAAAATGACTTAGTTGGCCATTAGTCTATTGGCCAAAATAAAAAACCATCTCGCCAGAAGTGCAATGCTTGGTATTCCATAGCTTCTGGCATGTACTGTATACTACACTGCCTTTTGTTTATTTACTTTGGCGCTTTGGCACAAGAGAGTGCACGCCTTTTAGCCAAACGCCCCACACTCCCCAAGTAGAAAATGGCGGCGCGCTGAAAAGTATGCTTTAGAAATGCGCCCAAGTGGCGGCAAGTGGGTGCAATTCCGCGTTGGCATGACAGCTATTGAGTGATGCCTTTGCTCCGGGCATAATACGCCGCATATCTCAGCTTCCGTGTGTGTTTCCGGGCGGTTGGCATGTGGCAAATGCGTGGCATATTTTCCGGCTAATAAGCAAGGCAAACATATTTTTTTATATGTTTACATGCCAATCGATCGAATCAATTGGCAACTTGGACCCATTAGGCAGCAGGCAACATTTCAAAATTTTATTAGCATATTTGTGCTGAAAAGTCTATGTCTATGGTTTTTGTGTAAAATATCGGATTGCAACCAGTTGGCGAAACAATTAATGTCAAAAGCAGCTGCCTAACAATGTGTTCATGTTAGTCGCATAATTGAGTAAATTCGCATTGTTTTGGCTACTAATTCGACCCTAAATCAAACGCAATTTTCATCAAACTGGTAATTAAAATTACTTAAGCTTCAGTTAAGCAATAAGCCAAATGAAATTGTATTTGAAGGGAGAAACTTTCGAACTGTACCCCATACATATGAACTTGATTAGCGGCAAGCTAATGGCAAATGGCAAATGACTTTGACAACTCTAATGAATATGAATAGGTACGCAGGCAAAGGAGAGAGAATAATGAGTGGAATCAATGGGCACTCGCTTGGTACAGTTGCTACATTGAACTTACAATTTATAAGGCGTAGTGTAATCCACAGGAACACTGTTGCACATCTAACATTTCGCTTATTACACTTTATTCTAGACGAAGTGTCTTGACAGTACACTTAGCTAAGCGAAATGTTATTTTTCGTCAACAAGCTGGAATTACTTGTTACTCGAGTTCCGTTCTACCCACTCATCGACCCACATTTCCTTTGGAAATACGTGTCTTACATTTTTGCTGTGGAATTTCGTTGAGCACATTGTACGAATTGAAAGGAATGTTTTTGCTGCGAAGCATTTTGTTTATAAAAACAGAGAAAGCAGAACTCCCATATTTAAGCTTTAGTTCCTGGACACAACTTGAGTCTCACAACTATTGCTGCTAAAATGTGTTTTACTTTAAGTATGGATTCGGAGACAGATGGAATACGCCAACAGAATCGGAACAATTGTTGGGCCTTGGTTCAACTTAGTTGGTGATGTTAGGCAACGCTTCTTCTTTCTAGAAGAACTAAAGCTTCTTTGTTCTTTTGTCGAACAACATCTATAAAAATGAATTCAAAATTCTATATGTGACCGATGTTTATATAAAAGTTTTAGTGAAACGTAAATCTGGTTGATCCACTTTATAGTTCTTAGAGTGAGGAATGTAGTTACAAATGAAAATTTTGACAACAAATAACACAAAATCTCAACGCCTACTATTATTTTTTCCCAAAACTGTGTGGTAACATCTACTAATAACAATGGGAAGGAAAACCGAAAGGGTAACAGGAAGAGGAATAGGGAGAGGAATATGATCTATTTAGAGAGGGACAAGAACGTGAGCGAAGCGAGAAGGGGCGGAGAGAAACGTTAATCGGGTTCATATTATACCTCGTGAAATAAGGAGGGAGGGGTAGAGGTCGAGGAAGGGGAAACGGAAAGAGAAGAAACAGAGGAAGGGGTACGGGAAGAGGAATATGCTTCACCATGACAGGGGCTTCGGGCCCTACTAATTTATATATTCTATATCTGTTTTGTTACATCGTGTGGTAAGCGGGTTAGAGAATACTACCTCAGCAGGTCAAAGCTTGTCGTATGAGGCGACTAACAATGGCACTGGGATCTTTCGAGACCAGTAGAGCCACCCCAGGCTTTAAAAGGGTTGTGCGAAGGGTTTGGGACCCACCACGCAAAACCACAATTCCAATGAAAGAATGTATTTACATCAGGCCGTAAACCAAAAACGGGTTGTTATGGCCAGTTAAGAAGAAGAATATCTGTTATTTTGACGAGATATTTTTTTTTTCTTGCAAAATCCAATTCGCTTAGTTGAAAAGTTACTCAGGGGTGTGCTAGATATCTCTAGACGACTTTGCGTAAATATTCATTTAAATTCCCTCCAAAAATTCAACGAACAGATAGTTTCTTGTTAGATTGACCACACTATCTAAGACATTTCTGGCACATTGAAAACAACCTCTGAAAATGGGCTTGAATTGACTTCTTACATGCCGGCATATTGCAATTGGGTTGAAACTTGATTGAAAGGAATCTCTTGCGCACCACTAAGATTTTAAAAGTGTCACACGACGAACACCATACAACGCCCAACATGTTCGATGACCACTAGATATGCACGATCAGCGTATGGTGGTCGGGCAGAGTGGTGTGTACGAGTTGCGACGCTGAAGTTACCGGGCACGTTTTGCTAACGCCAACGATTTAATTACAACGCATTTGCTACAAACGTTAAACATTCCTATATTATAATTATAACCATATATAATACAACATATATTATCATTAAAATAGACATTAATACTAAATTCGCGATGTTTTATTGCAAACCATAAGACGCTCTTCCACAGCCTCAGTCCTGACAAACCAAACTCGGCCATGCCTCTGACAATATCAGAAGTGGGATACAGAGCGCAATAAGTAAAAGTACTAAAAAAAAACAAAGTGAATTTAGTGTCAATATCGCAAGTATTTAAAAACACATTTGTTAATACGACGCTGTGACGTGAAGCAGAAAAACATTAGCAAAAACGAAAATCCTTCTGTGCATGTATTACAGTGACCTTGAAATTGCGAAATGACGGGAAAAAAATATCAAAGCAAAAACGACTTACAGAAAAAATGCCGACAGGCGGGTTTATCAACATCAGGCAATCGTGAACAATTGTTAAAAAGATTAAACGAGCATAGTAGTGGCGACGAATACGAAAGTTTGGAATCGGAAACCCAAGCTCTGAAAACAAAAATAAATGAACTCGAGAAAAGCATGCGGCAAATGCAAGAACGATCATTTCATCCCTCGTTAATTTCATCACCATTTCCAGAACATTCGAACAATCGCGACGCAATGTATTCGCGACACGGCAACGCGACGCCACAAGTAACGGTAAATTCTTTGTTGCCTACGACAACGGCTCGAACACCATCTTTTCAACACAACGTTTCTCACCACGAACACAACATGAATCGCGTCATACAAGTTGTAACGACTCCGCAACAAGCTGTCAATACAGAAACGATCGTGCCTTACGAAAATGTAGCAACGTCTCAGCTGCATGGGCAACGTAACCTTGCGAATGTTGCAACGTCTCCGCAACATTCTCATATTTCGAATATTTTTGTGCCTAACGAAAATGTAGCTACGGTTCAGCTGCATGAGCAACAATATCGCAATGTTGCTACGTCTCAGCAACACGTTGATGAAATAAATACGTCTTTACCTATCGAAAATGCAGTTACGGCTCAGCTGCAAGGCAGATACGGAAATGCTGCAACGTCTCAACAGTATTCAAATTATTTCACGACGATCTTGCCTAACGTAAATTTGGCTACGGCTCAGGGGCAGCAAAACACTTTTGAAAACGGTCAATACACGCAACAACAACAACAAAATGTGCCAACTTCAAATGTATACGCAACAAATGTCGAACATAAACGTAACATGTCGCAATGTGAATACGCTCCTAATTCCTTTGGACACGTTAAAGAAATTGTGGCACTACTACCAGAATTTAATCCTTCGTCTGACAAATCGTTAGATTCGCGGCAATACATAAAACGTGTCGAAACTCTACGCAATGCATATCACTGGGACGATCGAACGCTTATTTTTGGAGTGCAACAAAAAATGCAAGGTGCAGCACGATACTGGGTCGATTCACTAGAGGTAGTTCTCCAGAATTGGCAAGAATTTGCAACGAAATTTATGAACGATTTTCCATGCATTGAGAACGCGGCTGATTTTCACATAAGAATGTCAAAGACACGAAGATCATTTAACGAGTCCCCGCAGGACTATTTTTATAAAATGCTCGCAATTGGTAAAAAGGGTGAGTTGTTAGATTCAGCTATTTGTACACATATTATAAACGGTATAAATGACTACGACCTAAAAAGAAAAATATCAAATAATTACGTAAGGTGCAACGATTTGCTACGAGATATTTTAACTTATACGGCTCATAACGAAATCAAACACGCTCCCCTTATTACGATAAAGAAAAACATTACCTCGTCTGTGCAGCGTTCAGACCAAGCAACAGTAACCGAGCGCCATATCGGCAATAAGGGTGAAAACTCTATTAAATGCTACAATTGTCAGAAAATAGGACACTTCTCGTCTAAATGTCCAGAGCCTCAACGCAAACCACGATGTGCGATTTGTAAGCGCACTACACACGATACCGAAAATTGCCCAAACAAAATAAAAACAAACACGGCAGTTAATAAGATCGACGCAAATACAGTTTCAGCCATGTGCACTACACACGATTCCAAAAATCAGCAAAATAAAATAGAAACAGACACGACAGTAAATAAAATTGATGAACACCAAATTTCTGATATATGCACAAATATTTTGGTTAACGGGAACGAAACCAAGGCGTTTGTTGATCCAGGCAGTACGCGAACGTTAATACGATCTACGTTTGCCGAACAGATAGGAGTAGCGCAAAGATGCGCTGTTACTTTAAACGGTTTTGGCGGCGGAAAATTTTATTGCACAAGAAAACTGGTCTCGAAAATTGTTATTGACGGAAATATGTTTGAAGCCGACGCTTTAATAGTAGATGACGATTTACTCACAGAAAACGTTCTACTAGGCAAGGACGTGTTGTGCCGTGATGGTAACAGATTGATCATTCATGGTAACGAATGCTCAATTGAAAATATACGCAAAATATCCACAAACGATGCTCTGCATGTCGTAGAGACGGTCACCGATTGTTCAGCCATTGCTAAAGTTAAAGCCAACAAAGAGCTGATCATACATCGTGAAGGGACTAAGATGGCTCATGTCGATGCTATGAGCCGCGCACCAGACTTGTCCGCAGAAAGGACACATGAAGAAATTATACGCGCTATAACAAACGAAGTCGACGATTGGCTTATGACGATGCAGCTGCAAGATCCGTCACTGGTGGAAATATTTAAGGTGCTAAAGGGTCATATTAATACTGGTCAAACAAAGCAGCTACAAAAAGATTACGTGATCAAAAATCATCGGTTATATCGTAAAGTAAATGGAGATATACGTTTTGTTGTGCCGAGAGCAGTACGTTGGCGAATAGTAAAATTATGTCACGATGACGCAGGTCATTTTGGCTTGGAGAAAACAATTCAACGAATTGAACAACGGTTTTGGTTTCCAAAAACACGCAAGTACGTAAAAGACTACATTTCATCATGCATCCAGTGTTGCTTCAATAAATCACACGGTGGGAAACCTGAAGGACGTTTACATTACAATGACCATGAGCCGATACCTTTTCGACAGATTCACGTAGACCACTTGGGTCCTTTTATACGCAGCAAACACGGAAACACACATATACTGGCCGTTTCCGACTCATTCAGCAAAATTTTTAATTGTAAAGCCGGTAAAAAGTACAAAAACGCTACCAGTCATCAACGTTTTAAATGAAATATCGAGCTATTTTGGTTTGCCCAAGCGTATCGTATCCGATCGCGGAACCGCGTTCACCTCAAAACAATTCGAAGAATACTGCCAACATAATCAGATAAAACATATCAAGAATGCAGTAAGAACACCTCGCGCTAATGGCCAAGTGGAACGCGCTAATCAGATGATTTTGAATTTTATACGTACTGAAGGCAACGCACCAAATAATTGGGACCAAAATCTTCATAATGTGCAGTGGACAATCAACTCGCAGCGAAACGAAACCTCAGGGTTTAGTCCAAACGATCTTGTATTTGATTTCAAACTTATCGACGTTACTCAAAACCAGCTAACAGCTGCCATACACGATGACGTGGATACCGATGCCAAATCCGAACATATCAACGAGAGACGAAATCACGCAGTGCTTAACATTGCAGCCGAACGAGCCAAATGGAAGAAGCGGTTTGATAACAAACACACTAACCCCGTTTTATATTCCTCAGGTGATCTTGTAGTGGTGCAAAATGAACCAACGTCAACGGGCGAGTCTCGAAAGTTGGAGCCACGCTACCGCGGACCATACCAAGTTACGAAGATCCTTGGTAATGACCGCTATGTAATCGAAGACATTCCAGGTGTTCAGATCACCTCACGTAAATATTGTTCTGTTTACTCGTCTGACAAAATGAAGCCATGGTGTTACGCTACTCCCGAGCTGGATGTGGAATCCGATGACGAAGACAGCCGAATCGGGGACGATTCTACGTCAGGATTGGCCGAGCTGTCACACGACGAACACCATACAACGCCCAACATGTTCGATGACCACTAGATATGCACGATCAGCGTATGTGGTCGGGCAGAGTGGTGTGTACGAGTTGCGACGCTGAAGTTACCGGGCACGTTTTGCTAACGCCAACGATTTAATTACAACGCATTTGCTACAAACGTTAAACATTCCTATATTATAATTATAACCATATATAATACAACATATATTATCATTAAAATAGACATTAATACTAAATTCGCGATGTTTTATTGCAAACCATAAGACGCTCTTCCACAGCCTCAGTCCTGACAAACCAAACTCGGCCATGCCTCTGACAAAAGCATTGTCAAGATTAATCTTCTTGTTATTAATAAAGATCATAGATGCATCACGAACAGCTCTTAAGCATAAAACTCGAAATGAAACTGAAAAATAAGTTTCCCCTCATTTTATCCTAAGGAACAACGAGAGAGCATCTAACGACCTACACAAACTGACATTCGTTTACTCACAGTTACACGCACACACACACACACTCACTCACTCACTTTGACTCATAACATAACCTCAATTTAGCAAGCAGCTACAGCTACCTGTCACGACTACAATGTCAAGTCGAGACAATTGCCATTGTTCAACGACGATAACAACAAGAAGAGGAGTGAGGGGTATGCAGTGGGCGGAGATAGAGGAACATTTTATTATAACTGCAAAACGTGTCAACAAACATGCAATAAGCTCATCTAAGCCCCCACGCCTCCAACACGTGTTCCGAGTGGCTTAGCTCATAACGTTAATTCATCTGCATCATCATCATCATCATCGTTGCCGTCCTTGTCATCCTAGTCATGGGATACGCAGAAAATGTGTAACAAGTTGTATTTTGAAGGTACACACAGTAAGCTGGGTGTAATTGTAGATGCACTTTTACTGACACTTCCAATTACTTTAAGTCTTAAACGAGGTATACGTTTCTTTTGCCAGTGGATGACTTTTACACAAAATACTAGGCAATATGCGGGATTTGAAGTACGAGGCCACGATAGGTGTGTTGCTTAAGATAAAATTTGTGCACGCTAACAATTCACCCGGTAAACTAACTTAACTTCTGCACGTTGTAAATGACGGTGTGAACATACCACCGTTGTTCAAGAAGAACAAAGCTCCTGGCGCAGAAAACCTGCCTGAAGAGCTGTTCAAAACGGTTGGAAATGAGCTGGTAGGGTGCATGCACCAGCTCTTTTGCAGAATATGGCTAGATAAGATGTCTTCTGCTCTGTTCTCAAGAATGGGGGAGCCCAGGGTAAGCGCTTAGTTACGTGGTATCAGTTATTAAGTTGGTCTCAGTAAGCAGCGTACAAGAGACCCCTCTAGCCAGAGTAAACATTCTATAAGATGGGTATCCTTCCCCTATTGCTTAATAGCGCTTAATTATGTGCAATGCAGCCTGATAAAAAGCCCTTGGAGTGCTTGCATGGAAAATACTCTGTAAGTCCTCTACCCGTTGGCAACCGCTAACGCAATGGATGAAGCTTTCCGATGACATTAACATAATCAAGCGAATTAATGATTATGGATGAAGAAGCTCGATCGAGAAAGGTCTTCAATGCGGGAGGCTGCGAAGGGACAGGCCTTGTTTCCGTTGAAAGGACAAGGTAGAGGGTAACGGGTTGTGATGGCCAATTAAAAAAAAGAATTTGGTGTCTGTGTGGCCACCAAGATATGGGTGCGAGAAATAACATCGTTTGTAGGTACAATGTAGTTTGCTTATTACTTCAAATCAATTTTTACTTGTTTAAAACGTATTGTATTCAGGTGAAACGTATATTCTACAAACCGCAATCATTAAATTTTTCGAATGGCATAGGTTTCGTCTAAAAACGTTGCGTTATTGCGAAGGTATCGGTGCCACGCTGAATATTTGTCGATGTTACGACAAACCTTACTTTATAGCTCTTGCAACAAAGATGACTTTTATTAATAAAAGAATTCAAAAAAGTTTATATTCATGGACAAAAAATTGTAAAGCTATCAAAAATAACAGAAAATCTAAAAGCGTACTTTTATTTTTTCCCAAGACTGTGCACAGAGTCTGGCAACGCCTACAACTGGCACTACTGCCAATAGATGATACACCTGTCTCAATTGGTGCTGGATTTATTATGGGTAAGAGGAGAGGGAAGTCGAAGCGGAAGATAAAGATTTTGATGAGCGGAGCGAACGGGGGGCGAAGCCTCTTAGCTGTATGTTCCAACGCATCCTTATCTGTTTTACTATGTCGATTCTGCAAAGCTTCAAAAGCTTCTTGTAAATTTACAGCTTAACAGAGTATGTCATCTACGTAGGTCATCGTCGGAAGATTCCATAAGTGAAACACAATCGCAATAATATTGCTATAATTGTTGCAAGAATTGCGGTAAGACAGCCTTTATTTAGCAAGTGCCGGACAATTCTTCTTCGACGGCAAATTTGACGGTGGTATTAGAATGCGGTTCGACGCTCTATCAAATGCCTGATTTATGACCAAGTATGCAGCGATGCAGTGTTGCCTGTTCTCGAAAGTTTAATTGCGGAAGCCGATTACTTTGGAGACGAATAAGGGAATTTCTCGCTTTCAAATACTAAAAGTGTAACTAATATTGCTGTAATCGTTTATGTATACTTTGGCTAACTGGTGCTCATAAGCGAGTCTTTGAAATTGAACGTTAGAAATCTGTTAGTTCAAGCAATCCAACCGAAACGCAGACGAAATATCGCACCTATGATCTAAAAATGAGCGCCATATCGTATCGGATCAGAATAATACAAAATTCTATATTCATTGTGGCATGTCATTTATGGACATCACAAGTCTTCTCTTAAAACGGCACTGTTTATTAGCTCAAGCCGGTTTGTAAATCGTATCACATGTTGTCTATAGTTTCGAGGCCCTAAAACGAACATAAGAAAATGTTTGAAAGCATATAATAGTCAATAGCGTGATTGCTTTACAACTGAATCCTTTGTCATGAGAATGAAAGTTCTTGGGCGTATGGTAACGATTTGTAACTAATGATTCGAACTAAATTCAAAGTGTACCAAAATCCTTTATTATTGATTCATTCTAAATTAAGTAAATTAAGGCACTGCTTGTTGAGCTGCACTGCTTGTTTTGTTTAAATAGGTGCGCGAACATAGGATAATAATTACAAGGTAAGAAGTCGTATTTTAAATTATTTGATTTTTTTTTGCCAAAGAAATAACATGCGTGAACAGAACCTTTAGCAGAATGAAAATTGAGAAACCATTGCAAGAGAAGTCGCCGCAGTACCTTACCTTGTAATTTCTACAGTATGTAATAGCCATAAGCAATTAAGCGCACTTTTAATGGATGTTCATTTATTCAAAACGCTTACAATTATTATTGACATAATTATCATTTAAATTCCATTTATTAATGTGTTTTCAGTGTCATTGAATTTATATAATATCTTTATAAATTGTTAATTCCGCTTCAGTTGCAGCTAAGTGCCAATATGCATTTAAAAGCAGCTGATTGCAGTTCAAATTAAGCAAGAACTGATTAGGGAGAACGCCAAAAGGGGCACCACAACAAAGACAACAGTTGCAGCTTATACCACAAATTAAGACATTCAAATGAAATGATGCATCTCACACCCTCAGGCAGGGATGCAACATGGTTAAAACCATGGCAATTACAAGATAATGAAACTGCAGACCAAAGTCGAGGCCGGCGACTTCAGTTCCCAAACATATTCCATGGAAATACATTACCTAACCGCAGACACAAGCACGAGTAGTCAAGCGAGTTGGCAGGCACTGTACATGTAGGAACAGAGGAGCGTCAGTTGTTGGTGGTCAGTGTAAAGAGACTGCAGGCTGCAACAGACAGTCGATTAAATACGAAACTCCTAAATCCCACAAAATTATTGCAAAGATGTCGTGCGAGGAAATCGAACCACAGAGATTATTTGTTGTGTTTCATGGTTTCCCAAATCAGACTTTGAAATTCAATCATTTTGAAATTAGTTTTTGACGTGCTTGTAAAGTAGCGACTGAACGAGTTCTTTGGTTTTATAATATGAATATTTGATGTTGTGAATTACCAATTGAATTGCCATGAGTCATATTCGCTGTTCTGGTATTCAATACGCTCAACTCTTTGCTTGTCGTAACTAATAAATGCTGCAATTTAAAAACACTTTTGTATATATATGTGTAGACTTGAATGTCCACGTGATTTCAATAGGTCAAGACAATTATCAAGTAAAAAGGACAAACTAACTAACAATTTGAAAGCAGAAGGTCGCAAAGCCAATTAATATGCATTCTATGACCAAATGTCAGAAGCCAATTTGTTAGTAATCAACGAAATGTTTCCTTTTTATTAGAGGTTTTAGCTAAGGTAAGACAAATCCTAAGAGCCTACTTGGTATACGATACCATATTGTGATTAACCGCTACTACCTATCTATTCGTTAGTAAATATATTCAATTCCAGTTCTAAGCTTGAAAAAATGAGTCTAAGTAATTTCCAGGCTGAATATCTCCTTCATTGATGTTGAAAAAACATCTATTGGCGCCCTTTGGAGATAAAATCGACATGTAAACCGTCACGAAAATCTGTTACTAGGCACGTATGGTGTGATATTTCTTTTTGTGTACTGTCTTAGCAGTGAGAGCGAAAAGAAGAGCATGCATGTTTATTTTCTTTTCTTTACGGAAATTCAATATAATTGTTGATCGTATCATTGTTTCGATGTTCCCTAATAACTTCGCTATTTCGGTACCGATTTAGCTAAAATTGTTGAAATGTTCGCAAAGAATAAAGTTGTCGAATCCAAAAGGAACCAATTAACAACTTTTTGTAATTTTTGATTTAATTTCTTAAGAATAAAAAAGAAGAAGTTTCGAAACAAATTTTTGAGTTGTTGGCCTGTAACTAGCAACCGAATCAAGGTAAACCAAAACCGTCTGAGAAACATTGAAGTGATATTCACAATTCTTTAATTCTTTGCCATATAGTTCGAAATCACCTACTTTTTCCAATAGCCATAATTTGAAAACATTTCTAGAAAATGCAAAACTGCTTCCGAATTCGAAGTCTGCGAAACCACATTTACCGGGGAAGGTATGTTTCAGCCTTTCATTGAGGTCAAATTTGTTGCATAGTGGTTAAGCGATTTTTGTCAGAAGTCGCTGGAAGACTTATTGAGAATTTATTGATTACGCCAAAAGCCACCGAAAATGTGCGTCAATTTATCAAAAATTATCCGAAATCTTCTCTATGAAATCATTTCGATACATCGTTTTATCGGAATTGGGAGAGCGTCTCGCATTTCTCTTTGCACTACGTCTAGTGATGCCCTTTATTCTATTCTAAATATTCCTCCCCTGAGTTGTTTTTGGGAGGAAAACGCATTATCCTCAGCAACAAGCTTACGCTGAAATAAGGCTAGTAGTGGTCACTCCGCTATTCTTTCGAAACATACTTTCGTCCCGCTTAAAACTGACTATTTTGTAGCGAAGGAGTTTGCAAGTACACTTTTTAAAACCATTATCGCTTGCCGGAATGAATCTGTTGGTCACCCAGGTCCTCCCGACGCTTCCTACCTCTTCACGGATGGATCTAAACTAAACAACTAGGTTGGTGGTGGCGTTTACTCAGAGAGACGGCCGATATGTTCGCAAAAATAGAGCACAAACTTGCCGAGAGAACACATAATGCATATCGGGCTGAGCAAATATACATATTGACAGCCAAGCAGCTATAATATCACTCAGTTCAATATCGTCTAGTGGTAATATCGGTAGGGGTAACAAATTACCTCAGATCTCTCTTATTAACCTGATATGGGTGTAAAGCCGATTAGCTTGCCAGACAGAGTACTAAAGCTCTCCCTTTACAAGATACAAGTATACTCTTGGCCACTTGTAACTCCATATTAAGAATTATTATAATAATAAGGTCAAGCAAATGTGAAAAAAACGTTACTAACAGTAGAAACGCCAAACAAGCTTGGCCGGATAACGACCATAAACGCACATTAGAACTATGTTCCCTTGACCGGAAGCAATGGTTTGATATCGTGCGCGCCATCACAGGGCACTGGTTGGTCGGTAACCATGTACCTAGGTTTTCTGCCCCTTTTAACGATTTCTGCAGGAGCTGCTGGGACGAGGATAAGGAAGAAACGGTTGAGCACCTCTTCTGCTTCAGGCAAAGTGCGTGACAGCCGTCGGAACCTAACCCAAGCTAGGGGGCCAGACTACCAAGTAGAAGACTTCGCTGTTAAAATATGATTGTGGAGGTAAATAACATCTAAGAAGAAAATAGAGCTATCATTGAGAGCTATAATCAAACCAAAGTTATTGCCTGTTTTGAAGGTTCTTGGAAGCTTATCTTTTTAAACACATATTGGAAATTACTCCCATTTGTTCACATCTATACAGTTTGTATAAACAAAGCTTTTGCTCACACCAATCAGTTTTCCTGCGGCATACCAAACTCTTGATACCTCGAGCGCTTGTATATTTCGACTTTTCCATTTTTTGTTGATGAAAATCCTTGGAGTATGAAAACTATTCTGCAATACCAAGCACTTGGCATACATTGCGCTTTAAAAATATTTGATAATAAATGTTTTAAATTACAAAAGCTGGTTAAGTAACACATACAACACTGCGTTTACTGTTACAAAAGCTATTTGAGAACCAATTACTTTCGGACAATATATTGCACCTGAGCGTACAAAATTCTACATTATTGTTATTGGTTTTATTAAAATTTTTACACATTCGATAGAAATTCTTGCTTAAATAACATAAATTGCAAATGGCCATTAATTTGCTGTTAATACTCCATCAATGTGTAGAGCAATACGCTAGAGAAATTACGTATACGTATATGGCACATGCACTTAAATATCATCACAACGGTGTGTAAGCGTGTGTTAGGTTTCAATAAAAAAATTGTTATAGCATTAAATGCGCGAAATATGTTTTTGAAACAATTTCCCTTTTAATATCACTTTAAAATTGCATGTTTTGTTTTTATTTTTTTTTTTTTTGTAGGTTATGTTTATGAGCACTTTACGCCATTTTGTGCGCGACAAGCAAGCGCAGAATTAAATGCTTATAAACTAGAAAGTGAAAATACTAAAAATGTGTCTCTAAACTGAGTTTAAATTAAGATCTATTTCTATTCTTCCCCCCTTTATTTACATTTATGGCCATTTTCGCGCTACCACAAAATTGTCTGACTTAAATTTTTGGCAAGATAACAAATTTTTGTTATTATGCAAATTGCTATAAACTCATGTTCACAGCATCTTTACCAAAAATCTTACTTGCTTAAACGTTTCTGCAGGCTAATACGAATCTGTAACAAAATTGCGCCCCTTCCAAAAGCCTGTCAGGCGAAATGGCTGCCAACTTGGCCACATTTTGTTCCGCATTAAGTATACGCAGCGTGTATAAAGAATTATTAAATTTGACAGGCAGCTGGCAATGAGCTGCTTTTAGGCATAAATCGCTTAGCAACTGGCTGCTTTGTTGCCTTTTGTGATTGTTTACTTTTAATCAGGCAGCCAACAAGAACAAAAACAGCAACTCTGAATGCAGAGCGCAAACTAGACAAAGGTTATTGGCATCTTAGGCAGCAGTAAATATATCACTCATACGCCAAGTAGCACACATAATTACACATTATGTTATAATAATTAATGCAATTAATGCGCAACCAGTAGAGGACCGACGTTCAGCGCTAAGCACAATCGAGTGTCCAGAAAAATGTTTATGAATGAGCAAAAAATCTATTATATTGTTTTCGACTGCCCGCAGCAATACGAAAACGGACGGATAACAAGAGGGTGCTAAATCCTTCAGAAGTAGGCATCAATTTTTGGCGCTTTTTTCGTGTGTTCCGTAAATGCTTTGATTTATGTGAAAGTATATTTATAGTCTTTCCGTAGTTAACAGCAGGAACTGAGCAAATGTTCCTAGAGATGCACAAGTTATTCGGAGAACGGGCTGTGCAAAGCAGTAACAGAGACGCGAGAGACACGGCCGAAGTGTTAGCCGAAGGCTAGACAAAGAGCATTACCTTTCGTTTGTTCTCTTTCTGCACATGCTTGCTTGGAAACTCTTCCATTCAGTTCGCTATTTGTGAATTGTTCCTTAACAGGTAGAGTCCGAGACTAGTTCTTTTGGAAACAGTTGGCGCAAATATATAAGAGTGTTGATAAAAAGAGAGTGCTGGTTATGCTCTGCAATAACTGAAACATGAAACAGTCTGCTTTGTGCGCCTTGGATGATTTGTAAAAAGAAGAATTCCTTCGGGGATTACACTCGTGAGTCTAGGATTAGTTCGTGCTACTGAAGGTTTAGGTTACTGACACCTCAATTACTTGTGCAGCGAATTAAATTCTTAAGCATTAATAAACTTCACAAAGTGCGGGCCTTTATGATCTATACTATCGCAAGCAGATTTTGTTCCCCTTTACCGGTTTCCGTATTCGCAGTAATTAGTTTTTTTTAATAAATTTTACACTTACTGTTTTGCCAGGCATTGAATAAATTCAAGGGAACTAACCTGCAAGAAGAAATAAAATGTTAAAATTTAAATACCGAAAAATGGGAAATAAAATAAAACGTATAATTTATTGCACAAATTCATTGACCTTAAATAGGTGTATGTATAAAAGCCAACTTCAGTTGCTCATAAGAGATGGGCAGGTTTTTCACCTCTATTTCCTCTTCGCCCACCACTTTCACATCGTTTTCCACCCACTTCATCTTTCTAGTTTCACATTCACTTCGGCTTCCTCTTCACCTTTCTATTACCATTCCATTGGATATTTTTATATAGGAATGAAAAAGAATCATTCAAATCAGGCAAGGCGTCCGTGGAATTTTATATACATTTAGACATGACACTTAATCCCGCATAAAAATGTTTTTTGAATGAATTAATTTCGAATATTCAAGCTTCCAACCGAAATAAACTTTATAATCGGACATTCGCGATCGATACCAGTATAAAGCATTCGGAGTTCGATAATTGCTTAAATGAAATAGTTAGTTTTCGAATTCAATTTTAGTGAATTAGATGTCACATCAATATAATGCTTTGAAGAAGACTACGCACTTAGTTGTACGGCGTGTAACTAAACAAAGAGAAGCGGAGAGATTTCGAGATTAGTTGCACACACTTCCAAAGAGACACAGTTATTCAGTTATTCCGAATGCAAAGCGAATTATAAATTGGAAGCGTTTAAACTGGTTTGAATTAACGAAATATGATGGTCCAAAAGGAGTCAGGAACTAGTAGGACTGACACGCAAAACAATAACATATATTTATATACAGACAATAATTTGCAGAACATCAAGTGATCAAGATACAAAGGCCGTTATTAGAGATATATTTATGAAAATTGTCTGGTTTAGAAAAGCTTCGAAATCGAATAAACACTGTAGATTTGTATGAGTAATATTAGCCTGTCGACAAGAGTTTTTAATTTCACTTAAGTTTCGAATATTACGCTTCCAGATCGAAGGAATGATACATCAATAATTCAATATCATAATAAAAAGTTGGTTAGTTTGGTGTAGTACACTGACATTATAACTCTCCTGCTAGTTATATTTGTAATAGGGTTACTTTTAATAGGGTTTCATCGATCAGTGTCCAGTAAGCAGAGCATTTAGAGTTCTAAACTAGAGTCGTGGCACATTATTTTCTTGAACCATTTCAAGTTACAGTAGTCGAGGAACTTTTTGACCTGTCTGAGGCTTAGTGCACAGATCAGTTTGTGGTTCTTTCCAAGCTTTCCTTTTCTCGAAACATGGCTCCGTCGTTTGTTATTTGATCCGGAAATATTGGTGTGATCAGGAGTTTGTTTCGTGAATTGAAACACGTTTGTGGTGGAAATTGCTGAGAGCAGCTTGACCAACGAACTCACAAAATGAATGCCAAGCGAAAGCTGAGCTTTATGTACAGAACTCTAGATCGCCAAAAAGCTTGTTGTTATAAAAGCATTTAAGCTTAATATTTTCATCAAAGAGCTTTGACTATCACAGCGCCTGCCAATCAGCATTCGAGCTTTCGTCTGCAGAGTGAAGTAGCACTCAGCAATTTTCCATTAGTATTTTATAAATACTAAGTAACTCTTACGGCGACTACTCTAATACTCTACGAGTGAATAGTTGCGTAAAGGGTATGCAAGCTTCGGCGCATAGAACAAGGTCTTACGTTATGTATATCTTCTGCCCAATCAAACATTTTTATTTATATATGCCAGAATGAAAGAGGGGCTTAGTGTAAGCGAGAGGCAAGATGGCGGCAAGAGAAACTCTTGCTAATGAGTGGCAGGAAAGCATTAAATCGCCTCTTCAATTGCTATGCTTGAAATCTCTCTTCTTTGCCAGCCAAAAACAGAATTTAATTCCAAAGTGTGCTACCAAAATATTGAAGCATATTTTGCCGTGTTTGCCATCAACGAGAATGTTTATTTGCAAATGCTAATTAAATAACGTAAAATCGATGAATGAAATTGGCCATAAAAGCTAATGCAATTGAATTAAAATTTTAATTGAATTTTAATGGCAAAAAGTAAAACGCAGGCTAAGAACAATACTTGATAAGAATACGAGCGGTATATTAGGTTCCACTCCAAAGCATAGCAGCTGCAATCAGAAGCACCAACAACAAGCCAATTAATTGATAAACCAGAAGCAAAATACCAAAATACCAAAATAAACGATAAATAGTCGATGATCCAGCTAACATTTTGGCTGTAATCATGGCTTATCAAACGTGGCGATAAGGGTTTCAGTTATTACATGTTTTATATATAATTATGTATATAAAAGTAACTGATTACACTGCTTAATCTATATTTGGATACTCATATCTCAAGTATGTATGCATAGTTAACTTTATCGCTATTATGACGTAGCTCTAGCGCATAAATTTGACTCATTAGCTTGTTCAACTCAAGTCACTAAACCAATTAATGCTTAATTATTTGAAAACAGTTATGTTTGGCTGTAGGTTGGTGGCTCCACCACGCCCCCCGCCCTCACTCTTGCCGTATTTAGCAGCATTCCAACAAATTAGCAAACTTTCGCTTCACTTCGCTTTCTATCTCTTCAAGTGTGTGTGTGTGGAATAGTTCTAAAAGTGTGCGAACTCATATGCCAGAGTCGTATCAACCGCAAGTTAACTTGGCTCAATCAGCTGTAAAAAGTGTTGCATCCTTTTGGGCGCCGGCCCTCAAGCAGTCAAAATGTGAATCTTGCCGCTTCGTTGCCAAATTAATTAACCATTTTTTGTTATAACTTTGTATTTAATATCTTAGAGCGTTGTGACCTTTAACTTTGCTCGATTGACTACAATTAACTGACAGCAAATATTTGCTTGAATCAGGGACGCTTTTATTTTCATTATAATTTTTTTTTTAGTGATTCATTAGACGGGTCAAGTGGAGCTGAGCGACAAGGAGTCACAGGATGACATAATAGGCTGTTTGGCGCTCCTCCAGGCGCCTTGCTTCATGCAGGCCTTCTTCACTCTTTGATAACAAAAGTTTTTTGTTCTTCCAACAAAGACGCGACCTAATGCATTAGTTTCTTTCATCCAACAGATTTTTTCTCGTCGGAGCTTTTTTATCCAATGGCTCCAGGTAGGTGATTTCCGCTCCCATTGAAAATGTGCAGTTGACTTTATGTTTCCAAAGCCTGGGAAGCCGGCTCTTATATACATTGTGCACGGCTGAGCTTACAGTCGAAGCAAATCACTCGCACCCAGTGGCTACTTATGATGATGACACTGCGTCTATTGCAGTTTATGAAAGTATTTTGGAGGCCTCAAAACTTTTTCAATAAAAACCCTGTAAAATTCTTCTTCTTAACTGGATCTTGATTCCCTTGACTATGTCAATGTCGTCAACGAGCTCATATAGTCGTTGCCAACAAGTAAAGGGCCAAAAATCTTATGGAATACTTTCCGCTCAAACACTCCAAGGGCATTTTCATTCGACCGCGTCATCATCCATGCTTCAAGGTTGAGCGTCTTAGTGTTAGTTTCGTGTCTGGCTATGGTGGTCTTTACTACTCATTCGCTTGATCTCCATGATGACATAATTTTTAGTCGTGACGGTGGTGCTAAGGTAGACGAAATCCTTGGCAACATCAAAAGTATAGTTTTCAGCATCAATCTGAGAATCTCTCTAACCGAAGAAAACATATACTTTTACCTTAGTTTTTTAATAAGACCTTTAAAAACACACGTTGGAATTCATATTTTTGGAGTTGTCAACAAAGTAACTGATGCAACTCCACGCCGAATCGAAGCCACCACGAAACTCTCCGAAGAGCCGTAGCACAAAAAGTTAGACAGAATAAATTCTGAAAAAAAGGAAAACAAAATTTCGGGGGCTTCCAAAAAGCTCCAAGCTTCTACTTTAAATCTTAAACCATACCATAGGTCCTACAAATGAGTATATTAGAAAAGTTTAGTTTAGTTTTAAGTGTTAAAGCTGTGCGTCACTGACGAAATAATCTGATTATCCAAATTATCAGATGATCCAAGTAGTCTTACTATATAGATTCGTTGGTCGGTGTAAGGCATACTAAAACTAGAGAACCTCCCAAACAAATGATTTCACATTTCGGCCTTTTATTCGTTTGGTGTGCAGGAAGGTTTCTCTTTAGTTTGTGTCCGTTAGTTGGACATGATAGCAGTACAGCAATTTTCTTAAATAACACGATAAATACATACTATTCATACTTATAGAGAAGGCTGGACAGATGATCAGCTTTTGTTCGATCCACAACTGAACACTGGCTAGTCGGTGTCCATGAAGCTAGGCTTCTTGCACCCTACAATAATCTCTGCAGAAGCTGCGGAGATGAGGGTGAAACGGCTGAGCATTTCTTTTGCTCTTGTCCGGCCCTCTGCAAAGATGACTGGTACGATACTTCTTAAACAGCTTGTCAGAACTGTTGGAATTTGGCCCAAATCAAGCCGTATATAACAGCATCCGATTGGTCCTTATTTTAGGCGTGTCTCCCTGTACCTTCGGACTAAAAAACATATTTTGCAAATTAGAAAGGAAATATCGGTACTTCGGTCACGACTTTCTGGGTCTATGAGAACGGGAGTTTTTTCCTATACATGTGCTGTCCGACACATACGGAAAGGTTGAATGCGAACTAGTCCGACTCTTTTGTTCCATTCAAGAAGGCTGCTGTGTTTCCACTGTATAACACTTTTGTTATGTTTAGTTCTTTTGTGGATGCTCCTTTGCAGCCGAGCTCAAGAAACATACTTTGACTATCGACAGTATCAAAAGTTGCTCGAAAGGCAATAAGTCCGTGGCCATATGGGACACGAATTATTCAGGTATGCACCTTAAGAAGTTCTTTTCACACCTTATGCTTCTGATATCTGACTGGCAGTCAGTGCAGTATTGCACTTAAACAAAGGCAAGTAAAACATGTAAAAAGGGAATAGTTAAATAATGTATAATCACTTTGATCACTCTCTTATAAATTCTAGAATTCACTTTGCACTTTTTCACAGAATCCCAACAGTTCAAAAGAAATGATTCTAATTGAGTGTTTGCTGATTGCCAATGGAAATTTATCACCGCCTGCAAGCTCAAAATTCAGTGGTGCACCAACGCTTAAAGTGCATACATATAATGAAAAAAAAGAGAACCTTACTTAATTTATCACACATTCCAAACTTAATTATGCCACGCTTTAAGCTCGTCCACAGTTATGGAACAACGCAGAAATAACAACAACAAAAAACTGCATTTGTATGTGAAGTGTGCCTTATTGAGCCACCCTAGCGAGCCCCTGACCCATGGCCAACGGGAACGACTCAACCAGGCGTACTCGTAAATCAATCAAGCACATTGGTATTTTTTAATATAAAGCACGGCCAGCATGGAAACGGCATCCAAACGAGCAACTCGTCTGTCATTGCTGGGCAACAGAAGTTAGCTGTTGCATGCCACAAGGGGCAAAACGCCAGGCGAAAGTGTTTTTTTTTTTAGGGTCATGGCAAACGTGTACTGGTAACCATATGTAACACTTTGGCAGCAGCGCAGGGAATGCTCAAGACCAGGACAAAAAATGCGTAGGAAATGGCGATGTCTATAATGCCGGCGGCGGAGTGCATAAATTCCGAACTTTGACGTAATTGAAGGAGTTTGTGTGTGTGCAACTGGAACATAGTCACATACCACATCATCATCATCATCAACATCATCAGTCATCACTGGTAGATGTTTAATCACGAAGGTAAAAAGTAATAAAAATTGGTTAGATGCGGAAAACATACGGCCAATATATTCAAAATAAATATCAATTAAAATGTCAGTGTATTTTTTAACAAACAATTGGTTGGCGTACGCTCGTTTTTTATTTTCTTTTTAAATTCAATTTAATCCATAGCAAAAGGTGTTGACAATTCTTATTGCATACCTTTTGTTTTTCATTTTACTCCAATTTGTTTTTTGAATGAAAGCAAATCAAACAATATGAAAAGCAAATAGTTTCATGTCCTTGATTATCAAGGCCAATACAAACAGCGGAAAGGGATATATTTCAGCTTTGGATTATATATTAACTGAAGCCTTTGAAATATTGAATTGCTACCGTAGGAGTGATCTTCGGCACAGCCTCATATATTTACATCTACATAAACATAGTTATTAGTTGGTTGTAATTACATCAGCCGATTGTGGGTGGCAAGGCTGATCGTGGTTTCTTCTTCTTGTTCAATTACGGTAACTTTCTTTTATACTTGGCCATCCGAGTTAGAAAAATATATTAATCCAATTTGGACAATATCTAGTACCTTACACGAGTGCTCTCATGTGGTTTCCGGGTAAATTGTTAAGCGCAAAAACAAAAATAAAGCCAATCGGCGTTATGATATCTGATCTTCTGAATTTCTTATCGTCAGTCAGCATGTATTTTATCTGTTATTTTCGTAAACGATCAAATATACTTAAATATTAGCTGAATGATGTTTGTAAAATCCAACTCCAGCCCGCCATCTCTTTGTGGATTGTAAAGCAACCCATCCACTACGATCATGATGTATGCCTTTTTTGTGTACACGCCGATGTGCGTGGCCACGTGATGTACGAATATCAAAACCGACGAAAGTTGGAAGTATTGAGTAAATTTTGGTGGGTACATTGCTGTTGCAAACCCAAATTTTTGGTTTATTGTGGCGTTTTCTGTTTAGTTGCTGTTGCATATGGCCAGCGCAAGACAAATTTCGCTTCTGAATAACATATTATTTAGACAACCGCTCTAGTCAACTACTCAAATCGAATGACTGATTTACGATCATGATGTACGTCCCTCCATCACGCCGTCCATAAACACACGTACAGTGATCTATTCAATCCTGATCACAGTGGATGGGCCGCTTAAAGCAGCAATTAATATCCCGTTGAGGGTTCGCACTACACTATACGCATTGTCTGAATTTGGAAACCCTGTTGATGGGACTATGATGTTCAGGGAGAGGCAGGAAAGAGCTTCACAGAGCCTTTTGATAAGGCGATCTTTCTCTTCAGCTTTGTGATTGAGAATGTGTTGCGTTCAGTTATACAGAACTGGACGATAATGAACTATAAGCGTGTCCATGAGTCTGCATACACAGATGATATCAGTATCATTGGCAGCACTAAGCGAGCAGTTACCGAGTAGGTTCGGTTTGTATATGAGAGCAAGACATATACTTTATATGTTTTCTTCGAGTATAGAAGCACAGCGGTTGGACTCTCAAATTGGTGTTAAGAGGTATACTTTTGATTTTGTCAAGTATTTCGTCTACCTTGGCTTCACCGTCACGATGAACAACGATGTCAGCATGGAGATCGAACGGAGAGTCACCCTTGCCAATAGATGTTAGTTTGGTCTTAGTAGGCATGGAACGAAGAAATCTATGAGCTCTTCGCCTATGTTGACTAAGTTAAGCAATATAACATGCAGCGCCTACGCTGACTAGGTCATGTTTCGCGTATGGTAACCCGATAACTGGATTTAGTATATTGTAATATTTTTAGAATATCAAGAAACCGCCTAAAAACTAAACTCTTCTGCTAAAATTGAGCCTTTACGTTTGTTTACGTATCGATGCAGTGATTTTAACCAAATATTCGAAGCTAAAATTTACGAAGTATTGGAGGACGCTGTTTTTACCAACTATTGTCGCCGAGATGATGCTTTCGCCATGCCGAAATCAACCTCTTGCGAAAAGGCATCCTCTGTTAAGATGGTTCAAGGCAACTTTTTGAGTTTGCACTTTCAAATGTGTTCCCTACCTTTTAGCGTCGTCATGTGCTTCCAATAAAAAAAAAAAAATTCAATTTTCGGAGTCGAAACTTAAGCTGGCGAAAAGCTAATAAGCTTGCAATTGCTTTATGTACACTGTCGGAAGCGAGATCAAATTGGCGGAGAAGCCCCTTATAAACTATGAAGCATAATTCGTTTGGCTAGCCATTTGTCCGTGTCTGTCTTCCAAAAATATTTAATGTATCTATTATCTATAGGAATGACCAAGACGGGCCACGAACTGGCAGGACACTTCGGGCCTTACGCAGGCCAAACTACTTCCCGGCTCCTATAACTTGCATAGGTTCAAGAAAATATCATAGTTAGGGAAGAATTCTGTTAGGCTTCTGACAGGTCTGCTTACTGGACACTGTAGGATGAAGGGACACTTGAACAAGCTGGATATCATCAGCTCCAGTGCCTGCAGATTCTGTGAACTTGAGGAGGAATCCTTGCAGCACATACTAGCTGAGTTCGATGCCTTGGCGAGGAGAAGGATGGTCCTCCTGGGGGGATATAGAATCTTGATGACTGATGTAGCCCGACTAGAACCAACTCAAATAATTCAACGCTACGTGTCTAAATTGAATATAATTACTCCCTGCAACTCTATGCGGAATCGTGATGATTTGCAATCGTTTTACTTGAATAATGTGAGCAAGCAGACATCCTGTGTTAAAGAAAAAGCGAATAGTAAACGTAAAATTGTGATGCAAATCAACAAGGTTATCCTTGCATTCTCATGAAAAGCAAAAGATAACACAAATGTATCCCATATTATTGCAAAAACAGCTGTGAAAATGTTTTCTTTTTGTACGTATTTTACCCATAGATAATGGTCAACTGTAATTAGATGGGCAAAGGTTAGAAGTCCAATTTAGATAAATGAAATAAATGAAACATATTAATTAAGCAAATTTGTAACTTTTGAGGCTAATTTGGGACCAAAGTAATTACCACAGCTTTTGCTTGAAAACGTAAATTTTCGTAATTAATTAGTTAATGAAATGATCGTTGATAAACTTTTTATAAAACATTTATATTTTACATATATCTGCTGTTTAAAACTTGTACACAATTCCTTGAAAGGGCTTCGGACATACACACCTCACTTCCCCTCTTGTTAAACCTGCTGCTGGCAGCGTGTTTAAAAAACTCTAAGTTATGCTTTTAAGTAGCTTTTGGTTCTGGCACTTTGCCTTAGTAAATAATTAAGGACAAGCTTCAGGAATTCAAATGTTGTGCGCAGCTCATAAATTTGCAGGGCGACTTGAGCACATTTTGTCGACACTTCTCAAGCGGCATTAAAGTAATTATGTACTCGGATAGCACATTACATATACATGGTATTTGGGTGTCAACGAATAGTTGGACTGGGAAATCTTGACTAGCAAACTTTTTGTGGCCTTGACTTGGAGCAGACTCGAAACCCAATTAACACTTGGAAAAGTTTGACAGCTAATAAGGTCAGTCAATAAATCTGTGTTTGCTTGTGATTGAATTATGTCGCGGCATGCAACAGCAAAGGAATTTTCATGCACCGAAAGCTTAACACCCTTCGACATTGGTGACAGCTTAACAATTTTATAAAATATGCAAACCTCTTACAAATCTCATTCTTAAAACTCTGATCCACTCAATTACAATTAAAAAGTCATAATCTGCCTTCTGAGTTGGAGACAATCCAGGGTGTGCCAGAAATCTCTTGCCGGATTTGCTGTAAGTTTAACTTAAAGTCTCTGGAAAACATCTTTTTTCCATGACTTGCATGATAGATTTTTAACACTCTCAAAGTTGTTTTTGGCAAATCGACAGATTGACTTTGGCCTAAAAATTCAATTGAATGAGATATATTGGTCACTGACGTGTTACTGTTGCGTTTAAATTTGGTTGAAAGAAACTTCAGGCACTTCACTGAATGAGTTGGTAGGATGCACTGGTGTCCTTTGCCCTGTCCTCAAGAAGGGTATCAGTTTCTTTTTCTATAGCATCTATCGAGCGTGTTGTATGAAAGTAAGCGGCATTAACGATAGCACTGAGGCGCTGTCTACAATTGACCAGACATTCACACTACGCTAAATCCTGGAAAAGACACACGAAAACTCAATTGATAACCGCCATTTCTTTGTAGATTATAAGCAGCTGATAGCCTTCATTATGCACAATGAAGCAGCATGGTTGATGACGCCGTCAGATTTAGAATGTAAAGTACCCTATAAGATCTTTGGCCCTTTAACGAACGAGCTCTACGATGATATTGAAATAGTCAAGTGAGTTAACATCCTGCGGCTTTGCTGACTAGGTCACGTTTTGCCTATGGACATAGAAGCTTTTGGGCATAGGATCTTCAGTTTCTTGTTGAAGGAACCCGTCATGGGGTTGACCGCACAACTGCCTATGGAATCTACAAAGCGAAGCGACGAAGAAGCTGCTGGGTGAAAAATCTTCCATGCGTCTGTTGAAGGAAGCTAGCGTTGGCCGCCTTTTTTTTTGAAAGGGCCAGGCAGAAGGTGCACAGCTACCTATGGAATCAAGGATTGGAGAAGGCGTTCCTACATCAGGCCGTATCCATGTAGTGGTTTGTTATTTCCGGTCAAGATAAAGAAGGATTCTTTCACTTTAAATAAAATTGATGTATTTCAATATTAAAAACCTAAAGCCGTCTATACTATATAGACTGTGTGCTTTATCACATTGCTGGCAACTGAAGAGACCGGTTATGCCAATACGGGTTAAGCAATCAGTCAGCGATTCGGATAACTACAGAATAAACTACACATTTGCACCAAAAATAAACGCTTCAAATCTTTGCAAATAAGAGATAGGCTGACAATATGCAGAGGACTTGGATACCGAAATTCTAGAATCCGTACATATAAAAACAATTCAATTGATTTTCAAATACATTAGGGGCTGCTCTCTAAAGACGTCTCCACTGATTGGGAAGTTGGGGTACAGTGACATCACTATTACTAAGTCAAAGTGCAATTGCATTAAAGTTAATAGAAGCGTCAATGTTAGGAGCGCCAATTCCAACAGTGCTCAATGAAAATATATTGCCTTTGTAATTTGCTCAGAACAAAAAACCTTTGCCTTGTCTGTTTGTATACCATCCATTTGTTCGAGCATCTAATGGGTGATACGTAGAAACTTGTACTATTCAATAAACTAAAAAGCATTATGATTTTTTTATTCAAACTTTTTAACATATTGAGCCCCAAACTCGAAAAAAATGTAAGCGCCAAAACGCAAATGTTACAGCGGAATTTTGTCAAGCTAAAAATGTTATCTAAGTTCTCTAACAAACCTCATGTGCGCTACTATACTTGTTTTTACACTGCAACTAGTGTCTAACTCACTGTTCCTCTATAAAAGAAGACTACGATGACAACGGTCAATCTCTTATGAAGACTGATTCCACCGGCTACTTTTGCTTAATGTGTATCATAAAACTTGATTGCACGCGTGACACGCTCTGCCATGCACACACATAGCACATCGCATGACGACACCTCCATTCCATGTTGAAACATTTGCTAGAATTACAGCTCTTTGTCTGCGTATTAACTTGATTTAATGACCAGTTCTTCAGTCAGCATGTGGCCGGCGATTCGACATCAACAAACAGGTCAATTACAGTGCCAATGAATGTAATCTAAGGTCTCTTGTGCACTTGTCAGTCACGGAGCAGCAATTAAAATAGTTGTGGAATATTTGCTAATTAGTTGCACATCGTGGCTTAAGCGATTATAATGAACGTGAAACAGAAGAAATTTGAGGTGGAGCTTAAGCTAAGCTGCTTTTAGATAAACCATGCCCAATGCCACGAGCCAAGGACATTAATCAAAACATATTTATTTATAAACAAACCAGGGGCGGATTCAAACTTAAGGCAGTGTAGGGCCTTGGGGCGACTATCATGTGAAAAGTCTCGAATATGTACAAAATCATGTAATCAGTTTTAGTTGTACTATTGGTTGAGTTTTAGAAACTGGTTAAGCTGCTTGTGCGAAAGGTTTTTTCATTTGTAACTATTTTATTTATTAATGAGAACAAGACGGTTGGACTCTCAGATTAATGTTGATAACTATACTTTTGATGTGGTCATAGATTTCGTATACCTTCACAATGAAAAACGATTTCAGCATAGAAATCAAGCAGATAATTCATCTTTCCAATAGATGTTACTTTGGTCTCAGTGGGCAAATGAGTAGTAGAGACTCGCCATACGAAACTAACACTCTATAAGAAGCTCATTCTTCCCGTTCTGCTTTATGACGCTGAAGCATGGGTGATGGCGCAGTCTGTTCCTTGGAGTGTTTGAGCGGAAAGTATTCCGTAAGATCTTTGGCCCTTTACGCGGTGGCAACGACTATCGCATTCGATGCAACGACGAACTCTATGAGCTCTTCGACGACATTGACATACTCAAGCGAATTAAAATCCAGCAAGGGCATTCAATGCGGATGTGGAAGGGAGGCGACGAGGGAAAAGGAGCTCGCTAAAAAGAGATGCCTGAAGGAGAGCTTTGCATCAGGCCGTAACCCAGAAAAGGGTTGTTATGTCAGTTAAGAAAGAAGGTCTACTTTATTTATATGGCTTAAAAATCAGCCTAGTGCCTATATACTTTGGTGTATACATTAATTAGCCACTTTTTATGGTTGATACCACTTTGTAACAAATATCTCTTACATAGGTGCGCCACAAGAAATTAAATCAACAATTTTGATGCTGAAGTAGAATTCAAAGAATAGAAAGGACACCGGTAAATAAAAAACGCCTTTTGTTCTTCGAATTTAAGGATTCTTTTGTGTTTGGCCTAAAAGTTAGTCTCGCTCATTTTTCCAGCAAATCCACCTTCTTTATTGATTTCGAGCCCGTTAAACGTAAGAAAAATTTTCGGACTATTGCTATTTCAAAACATTCAAGATTTCGCGAGTTGCAATCTTAATAACTTTTGGAATGAGCATAAGAAAGAGGAAGAGACGAAGGGGATAGGAAAAGGTACAGTAAGAGGAATTGGGAGGAGGAAGGGGAACGGAAATAGGAACATGCTCTACCTCAGGGGGATGGCGAGAGGAGCGGGCAGTGGGCGGAGCAAAACAATGTTTGATGAATTAGCTATTTTTTACTAAAAAAAAATTAAGTCCGAAGTCAAGAAATGCCAATTTTTTTAAAAAGGAAAATATAAATATTCGCCTATAGATAAATAACACCTATAGAAGTTCTTAAATTTGTGTCGTTTTGTTTCTGATGCTTACATTTTTATTCAGAGTTTCATGGAAAGATATATGATTTTCCTATCTTGACAAGTTTTGGAATTTCATCACATACCTTGAAAGTGCTTACTAAATCTTACTTTGGTCACTAGTAACTTCAACTAGTTCTAAGAAACTTTGAAGGATTGCTATGGAGTAGATTATTTCCGGTGACTGTTACATTGCTGGTGGTAGATATTATGGTTTATACAGAGATAGCGTGACTCGATGGAAAGATTCTTTAATTTTATTATAAAGTAAACTTGCATTGATGCGTGCACGCTTTTGAAATTTGTTGATTCTTAAACTACCTCAAAAAATGCCGCTGGGGCCTGTTCGACTAAATCCGCCACTGATCCAAATGACCTTGCAGGCAAGCCAATTTATGTAAGCGGTCAATCAAAGCAACAAATCCACTTGATGCAAACTTTATCTTAACCATATAACGGCATCAGGACACAATGCCCAGTTACGAGGGAACTTAACAACTTGTTTAGACCATTGAGCCCATTTGTTTAGAGACAAAACGAGACAAAAAATGGCATAAAAAAGGACCACATAGAAGGCAAAAATTATATGGTAAGTTAGTGAGTGGCTAATTTCAAGCAATTGTTTGCCTGCTGGGCGTACTCATAAGGGGGCGGGGCACTGGCTGAAGGGCGGTCAAGCCAATTTGGTTGCCATTGTGCAGTTGGGCTCCGCTTTCATTCACTGTCCAGACAGACACTGATCAAGTGCAGCAGTCACTTAAAATAAACTAGAACCCCAAAGATTGCCATTTTTATTATTTAATTTGGAGCTAGAAATATGAGTTAGAGATTTATGAGCGCCATTTCTTGCATTTTCTGACGTCAGGTTGAGTTATTGCCCGAGACTCAACACTTTAATTTGCGTCTTGCCCAAAAAACAATAAATATAGTGCTCTTTAAACATGAACAAAATCTTGCTTTTTAGCCGGATTAAATTGTTTGCAACTCGGCAAGCCTAGGTAGCGGTTGCCATGGTTGTCACGCCGCCCAATGCGATTTTGTTATTTAACAGGATTTAATTAAATTAAAATTTCTTGCTACTTTAGACTTGAAGCAGTGAGTTATGGCAAGAAATTTGTACGAAAATGTCAACAGAGTTGGCAGAAGATACATTTCATATATGTACTTATAAAGCTTTTATCTTTTCGTCTAGCGGTTTTAAGCATTTTTACGAATTCTTAGTGGAGTTTCCAATACATTTGATTTTACATCTATATAAAATATATAGGAATGAAACCAAAAATTTCAAAGAATTCTTATTGGCTTTGTATTTTAATTGAAAGAAAAGATTTATATGCTTGAGATATGGTTTACAGTGTACACAAAGGAAATATACAATAGGTCGATATGAATGCGTGTAACACCCATGTTTTGTTTTATTGATATAGGTGAGGGTATATTTATCAAGGTATATAGAAGTGTTTGTAAAAATAGGACTCTGTATAATGATATTGCTGAGGTTCCTGACCAAATTGCGGATTCTGCTCTGAGGCATAATAACAGTCTGAAGAGACATGGAAGTGGCCGGAAGTGTGCCAATTGGGAGGCTCAAGAAAAGGTACTTTGAAACATTAACGGGAGCAGCTATTCTAAGATCGCCGAGGATGCGGAATAAAAAAAGATAAGCAAAGCTATTTTCAAATACATTTTTTTTTTCATAAATTTTGTTTTGTTTGTCAGTTTTAATCGTATTGGCTTTATAATTGTGGAATAAATGTGTATAAATGTGGTGCAAGATGAATACCTTCCGCCCGAGCAAACTGTCAACAAGGAATACTAATGGAGTCTTTGCATCGTTTGCATGAAGATATGTGCCCCTAGAAGCCTGATTTGTGATTATTTGAAGAAAACTCTTGGTTTTTGCACCACAATAATACGCTATCTGACAATGCACTCTTTATTCGTGACCATTTCACTAACCACCATATTAGCCAGATTTAGCTCCGTAGATCATCGTAGAATGATGGGTGGACCCCATTTTGAGTCGATAAAAGCGATGCAAGCCGAATCGAAGATGGAAATGAAGGCCATCCCGGAAAAATAAGTTTCGAGGAATGTTAAATTCGTTGGCATAAGTGCAAGTTTAAAGGATATGCAATTTGTTTGGAAGAACAAACCTAAATCGATGTGGCCTGATTCTCAGAGTCACCGAGTCTTAAATGATAATTTCCAACAAGCATTGGTATAGGACGTTAACACATTCAACACTGATAGGGGAAGTCATCAAATTGTGACGATGCATGAGAAGGGGTGTTTCAAAAAAGTAACGTCACTATTGCAAAGTTTATAAAAGATAAAAAAGTAGGAGTTGGGTATTTGCTATAACTATTAGTGACATATGTTCGAAGTCTTAAAATTCGTAGGTTTAGTAAGTTGCCGAGGTGTGGAGGGTTGATAACCATCTCACTTGTCTTTTAAATTGCGATATAGAAATACTTCTGGCATTCAACTAAACATTCGCCTTTAGCTACCACGGATTTCGTGTTAAAAGTGTTGTCTAAAAGCCAAAATAATAACCTGTTGCCACAAGATTTAATAACATTGTTGTGCCCAAAGCGGTTTGTTTGCCAGGTTTCAGGTATTTGAAATAAAACTAAACACTTAACAATACTTTAACCTTTCTCTTTCTAAGAGAATTGCTAATTTAATGTATTGTGTTTAACCGAATAGGTAGCTTAAGGCTTTAAAGATTATAAAATTTGGCTTAAATGTAGGAAAATCAATTGGTATATAAAAGAGACAAGACATCTTCCTGCTGGCGCAAACTTCGCAGACACGCTGACAGTGGATGAAATATTTGCCATTTGAATCCCTTTTCAAGCGCAACTCAGAGCTGTCACCTGTTGATTATTGCTGGCAAACGTGTCTGATTCTGCATAGCTTCATGTACGTGCTTGTATTTGCATGTTTGTGCGTGTCACTTGCTGCCAGCTTAGTACAGTTAAGTTATCTAAGTTAAGCCAATTTCAATAAAGAAGTCCTTCTTTTGTTGTCTTATTTCAGGTGCATTTCATTTGTCATATTGTTTGCCTTTTTAGTGTGTCAACGCGGCGTATGTGTAATGTCTGTGAGCACAATGTTAAGCCTTATGCCTTGTATTCAATTAGTCTACATTTCGCTTAACTATATGCCCCGCAGCTTGCCCAGAAAACCAAACCAGTTGAAAGTTACTTTAATTAAACTGCACACACACACACACACACACTCACACACACATGCTCTTATAGTGCCACCCAAGAACAGACATTTTAAGGGCCACAAAACCAAAACTTCTTATGCAAGAAGTTACTTGTCTGGGCAACCAGCACACAATAATTTCATTACGTTTTTGCATTTTTGGTTGACTTTTCCACATTTTCCTAGACCGTCATCTGCTGTTTTTATGTCTAGCTGTCGTTTTTTTTTTTTGGACAGGTAAAAAACTTTTCTTCCACGCAGCGCTAGTCAAGTTAATATTGTGGAAAATTGCAACAGGCACTTAATTAAGCCACTTGTTTTGCTCAGTTTCAGTTCTATTACAGTTGAGCACAAGTTTCCGGCTAACAGTTAAGATAAATAGCTGACAGCCTTGTTTTTTTTGTTTTTTTTTTTTTGGTTTTTTGGGGCGCCTCGGGGTTTTGCTTAAGTTTTGACTAAAGCAAACAACCCTCAATTGACCTTATTTAATACTATTTTTTTCCGTGCTTATTCTATTTGTGTTTGTTGTGTCTAGTTGATTGTTTTTGTTGTCATTCGGCGCTTTGTCCAAAATGCCCCCCAATTTGTGGCTTTGACACTAGCGCCTGCACATGCCCCCGCCGCACTGTGGCACTTCCTTTCCCAGTCGACTTCTTCGGAAGCCAAGCAAAACCGTTGTCGGCTTCTTTTGTCGCCTCGTCTATGTGGCTTGTTTTTTTTTGTCTGGCTTGCTACGTTCCTTAAATCTGTTTTCGTATTGATTGGGTGAACCTTGTTTAAAGGATCCCCACGTCACTCATTTTATTCTACTTATTTACTTGTTTGACATCGAAATCAATATAATGTTCGTAAAAAAATCAGTTTTGCTTAAACATCTATTCTGCATCTTTTAACAGGGATAATATTTGCAATAATTGACGTTAGATAGCCAGTTGATCGGGTTTGGCATTCAACTCAGCTCGTACCAGTGAAGAGTTACTTATTTACAGTCGAGGATCGAATGTCAAGGGTACCCAGTCGAGAACGATGTAAATACAGACAAATGTAGCCCATGGTAGTGCTTTCTGTAATCAACATCCATGAGCAGTGCGGCCTGTAAGCTTGGCGGGACAGCGGACTCAACGGTGCTGCGAACACATTGACAGGACCAGAGCCTTTTTGTGGCATTGGTAGACACACAGTTAAGCATCTTCTGAGAGAAGAGGAAAGACTAAGACGAACTACGAACTAGATAAGTACCTCCAGGTCTTAGGTAGGCCAAACAGTTTCTCCGTTTCTTTAAATCTAAATAGGTTTGAATTAGAAACTATCACAGCTAGAAAGTAACTATTGGAATTCTGGCAGGTCTGTTAACCGGACATTATATGCTAATGGGACACCTAAGCAAGATGTGCATTACAAGCTCCAGTACCTGCAGGCTCCGCGAACTTGAAAAGGAATCTTCGCAGCCCATACTAGCTGAGTGTAATACCCTGGCGAGAAGATTATTCCAAACGTCTGATCGTTGGGTTATAACCCATCCCTGAAGATCATTACTGACTGTAAGTGGTTCTTGCGTAACGCCACTGTGCACAGGGATGTGGTAGCGTTTGAAAACATTTTTGCGATCCCTGTCGTGTGACGTGTCTTTTAGTTGAGCGCCAAACTCGAAATGCACCTGCCATGAGTTTCATTCCCGCATCGAGCACAGATAGCTTTCCTTCCTTTTTTAGCTAGTTAACACAGTAAACCACAGTATTTACCAATTGATATATCAGCAAAGTCCTCGTGCACCATTACTGGAGACCTTCAGTTAGGCAGCTGCCATAAGGAGCAGATGTACCTTGGTTCAATCCACAGACCAGCGAAGCAAATGAAAGTGTATATATTTTTATTTCATTTAGTTTTGCTAAGTTCATTACTTTTGGTTTCTTTGGCGAAACCTTAATTACCTTAATTACTTTAAGTTTGTATTATTTGTATTGCTTTCCAAATGCCGTTCCGTTGTCTCTCGTCTGGGGATTAAGCCAGAGTCCATCTGCAGCTTGTGCCCGATGCTTAGCCTCTGGTCTTATACACTTGTGCGCGAGGAGTTTGCTGTTAAAGCACTTGGGTTAATGCTTTTTAGCTATGATGCAAGTGCTCATAAATGGATGGTGTACTCGGCAATACACTTGCAACAAAAAACTCCCATAGAAAAGCAAGACAAGAAACTATGGTAATTACTTTTCTGTATATCGTTCTATCACATTATCCTATACAAATATTATTTATAGACATTTGGACTATATTTAAGGCCATTGATTTCTCAAAATTTCGTACCTTAAATTTTCCATTTTAGGTCAAACTTTCAGTTTTTAAGGCAATTGAAACCCAAAATATTCATTTCAGGTAATAAAATCAGCGGGTTAGAGAATACCGCCTCAGCAGGTCAAAGCTTGTCGTATGAGGCGACTAAGAATGACACTGGGTTCTTTTGAGACCAGTAGAGCCGCCCCTGGCCTTAAAAAGGTTGTGCGTAGGGCTTGGGAGCCGCCACGTATAACCACAATTCGAATGAAAGAATGTATTTACATCAGGCCGTAACCCGATAACGGGTTGTTATGGCCAGTTAAAAGAAGAAGAATAAAATCAAAATTCCTAAAATTTGTGTCAGTGGCTGATAATACAACAAACGGTTAGGTGAAACAACCCGATGCTCCACTTTATAGCTCTAGAATGAGGATATTGCCCGTACCAATATCCGCAACTGATCTTAGTATGAAGTCCTCTTCGGCGAACGGGAAGGGAAATGCGAAGGGGAACGAGAAGCGGAACAGTAATTCGGTTAGTTTAACAGTTCAGTGGTTTGGCGCATTTCTAGTCGGCAATATTGGTTGTTTGTACCTTTCGTAAAAAGTAGCAGCAAAGTCCTTATTGCCTTGTCCCTCTGTCCATCCATCTGACTGTTTATTTGTCTACTTGTGTAAGTTTACGCCGTTGGAAGGAGTGAAGAAGGCGTGAGCAAATCAGAGACTGATGGTGGACCTAACATAAAGAGTTATTATGGCCTGCCCAGAAGAAGGATTAGGAATCAGCAACACCTTAACCACAAACCAAGACCCTTTAATAAATGTCAAATTTATTGCTTAGTATATTCACTAAAATATAGTAATCAAGAAAATCGAGCCATAAAAACCCGAACCCAAAAAAAGCAGATTTGAAAACGAAAGTTAAATTTTGAAGTGTCAATTAAAGGAACTGATAGAGCATATAAAGTTCGGGTCCCCTTAGTTTTCCGCTCATATTTTTAAATAATCATTTTCTAAATACAAAATTAGTATTAAAAAACAACATCCATTTTCCTTGGAGAAAAACATGTCCTGAAACAATTCTAGAAGTATGTTTTTTTAAATTAAACATTTATAACAGTTACTCTGAAGCTGTAAAATACTATTTTTATTGAAAGACCCTTATCACTTTCAAAGTGTCATAAAAAACATTTACAGGGAATACGCTGTTTAACGGCTACATCCTTCTCATGAAGTATTGCGACAGCAGCATCGAGACCCGCGGGTCCATTCCAGTTGAAATCCGAATACTTTATGCATAAATGCAATTAAATAATGTTTTTTTTCAGTTTATAATTTTGGTATGCCACCAATTTTTGATCCCACAAAGCATAAACTTATGAGTTTAAATTTAATTTACTAACTAATTGATAATTGGTAAACGTGTCAGAATCATTTAATGACAGTCAAGCCGCAAAGTTACACGCAAATTCATAATGAATGCCGTTTCCGGTTATTCTCTGTTGCATACTTATAAACGTTCTGTGCATAAATTAATATTGTGGCCGCAATACAAAGCAAATAACGGCCGGATGCATTGACTAACGGAAACATTGTGGCCAATTTCTAATTGACGTAACTAAGGTACAATAAAGAAATACGTAGCTAATAATTAATACGGCTTTTAAGTTTGCAATGACGTCAGAGCTATTTAAAAATAGATTCAACAAAAATGCATTCTAAATTTAAGCAGTTCCACCTACGCGAACTTAAAAATGCTGCATTCTATTTGGGAACATTTGTAACTTGAATAATTAAAATGCGCACTCAGTTTTAAATTGTTTAAAAGGTAAGCAAGTTTAAAGAACATAAATGACATTGGCAAAAATGTACGGAATTCGATTACGAAATTTCTTAAACTGCACATTACTTTATATTTCTTTAGATTTGGCCACTTAATGATATCAATTACTTCAATTGACCGATTTTTGGCTGCCGACAATCGGCAAACCGACACAGCTGATTCGTAGCGGCAAATGTCGGCGAACAGATTATCGGGCGGTCAGACAAACTTCAAACCAAACTTCACATTTGAAGTGAATTTGAACACTTGAGGTGTTGCTCAAAACACCTATGATTGTGTTGTTTCAATAAACTCTGTACCAGTTTTATAAAAACCAAAGTTATGCGCATGTTTTAATTAAGTTGTTTACAACTGCAAACAGCTCATTTAATTAGTATATATTAAATAAATTATTATGCAGTTCGTAGCACTTGAATGCTCTTTTCTACGTAAACACAAAAACAAACAATGATAATATAAAATCCGCTCTCATGTTGCACTAATGAAATGAAGCAAAAAAACCGAAGTGGAAATAAACTCATTAACATACGGAGTCTGTTCTGACTGTCAATTAAAAAATATTTATTGACAGAAATGGTACATGGGCTTAACATTCTCCAAAATAGGACACACCACTGCCAGTGGGATTTCCGCTCTCTTGAGCTCCCTCGTCAAGGCCTTTTGTAACGCTTTCACTGAGCCATGATGATGTCCTTTCGAGATGGTTTTGAGGCGGGGCACGAAAAAAATCTGGCGTGGCAACGTCGTGACTGTAAGGTGGCTGCGGCAGGGTTGTGCCAAGTGGAAGGCTGTGTTGTTGGTGGCTCGGCGCATAGTCATCATGGAGCCGCCTGCAGTTGGCAATAGCTGGACAGATGCTCAAGGACCCTCATGTAAAAAACTGCATTAACAGTTTTTCCAAATGGCACAAATTTCATGTGGATGACTCCATGCGAATTGGAAATACATATGAGCATGCATTTTTGTTTCTACTTACTCATGGGCGTTTTCGGCATGCCATTCTCCGCTTTGACATTTGGTCTCAAAGTCATACTCAAATGACCACGTCTCGTTTTCACGCATTTCATCTCGGCAGTTTTGTTCGCGAACTTCCGAACCGAATATTTACTTAAACGCCTGTCAAACAACACCAGATAGAAAAACCGTCGGCAGTCCGTTTGTCCGGACGTCATAAAATTATCCGACTAATTTGAGGACAGACCCTGTATTACAATAATTGGTACGCCAGATCGGCGTAGAACATCGCCTTCGTCCGTCCAAGTGTACAAGGTAGTTCATTCCTTGCTGTCATTTTGCAGACTTCAAATTAACAATTTTGCTTCGATGTTTAAGCAGGTGACACAGGTGCTCAAAATTGATAACCATAGACTACGCCGTATAATAGTTCGAATCCGAGCCGGTTGGGGCTAACAGGGGTGGGCCAACCGAGCCTTTAATTTCGGTACCACGCGTTGGGCAGTTTTCAAGGTCTGGTCCCTTGTGGGAGTATCGTGATTGTTGTGGTTGACACCTAAGTGCATTTAACTTCGCTCCTACCCAAGAGATAGTGCATGCCCAGCAGCATACACTCAAAACATTAAGACCTAACATTAGCAAAAAGTTCGCAATGAAACTGTAAAAAGTCTGCTTAGCAGAGGCAAGCGTGTTAGTTTAAGTTTAAGTTTACGTTGATCCCAAACGCCAATCCACACGAATTTCAGGTTTCTGTTTGATGCGGTTTTTTGGGACGATGGTGTAGCGACGCTACAGAACGAAGCTATCCGAATTCTTTTAATATTGAAACCACTCCAATTCAAATGATATAGACGTAGATGCCATGTGGTGCTAGCAGAACGGTGCTTCGAACCAAACAGCGTGCACATTCTGCATGCACGATTTGAGGGTATCTCTCGTAGAGCTAACCTGATTTAGTTTTCCTAAGACGCACCTTTTACTGAAAAAGCCGCAAAAGACTAATTGCCAGGGCATTGCTCAAATTGAGCTGGATCTATAGGGCGTTGAACAACTCGGATCGGTGCAACCATGAGAAGGCGTGGCGGACATTTGAATTTTAGTATATTCCATACATAGTGACTTACGTAGGCGTTTTAATCCATTGCAAAATGAATCCTCATTGAAAACCACAGTGCAAGTAAGGGGGTTCGGGGGGGACAGGCAACTAATAGGTCATCAAAGCTCTTTCAACTTTTGAGAAGTTGTGTACACTGTTGTGAAATCACAGATTACAAATGAGCTGCCTTTGCACACAATTACACACTCAGAGCCACATATGCGTGAAATGACACGAGTCCCTGATTATCATCGACTAACGGGTGTTTTATGGAAATATGTAATAAAAAGTTGTTACAAGGAAGCGCCCCCCGCTTGCTGTGTCATCTTCTTTTGATTGCTGTGGCCGCTTCCGCGTTTTATTAGCCAGAAAATTATAATACAGTGTAAGCTCAGAGACTTTTTGACCTATTTTTTTGGTTAATAATTCGAGTTATCAAGCAGTTTCAATCGTAATTTGAGTGCCATTTCATCATACGTAACTACCGCTCTGCGTTTTTGTATCCTACCTTGTAACTACATACGTCAGTTGTTGTATGTCAGTCAAGGTTTACAACGTTTCAACGCTCTCATTTTAAGCCAGAGTTCCAGCTATTGAGCATTCACTTCATAGTATGTAGCTCTGCTGAAAAATGCTAACCTCTGCTTTTTGTATAGTGCTTAACTAACGTGTTCCAGCTAAAGTCTAATCTTTCTATGAAAACTATAAAAAACAGCACACTCCTAAACAAGCCTTTGACGTGCCAAGTAAGCACAGTTCACTCTCGTTTTAAAACGAAAACTGGGATAAAGAGTTTAACAAAAAAAAACCGCTCACGCGCTAATTTAAAGTTAAACAACTTTAAAGATTTCCTGACTAAAAGTTTCTGCTTAGCAGAAAACTCGTTTTTGAAAACTGATTGACAATTATTGATATTCTGAACGGCAAAAAATTGCTGTTGATGTGATTTTGATTTGGGTAAAAAGCATAACATTTTGTTGATAACATTTCACATTTTGGGTAATACTTGTATAATACATTTTGATGAGTTGCCTTTTTTGCATTTCAATCAAATATGAATTTATCAATTTCGTAAAACACTTTTAGAGTTGGAGTTGGAAATCGCCTTGCAAAAATGCAAAAACTTTTTGCCAGCTAATAATTTAAAAGACTTGAAAGATATATTTTGGAATACTCGGGCAGCTATTAGGATATTTTTCTGATTTTCTTGCTACCATGATGGGTCAGCCATGAAGATGCTAGCTCTATAAATTTCTTATTTTTTGTTAATAAAAATCTGTTTTCGATCATAAGTCTTTACTTGAGCGCCCTCTAGAGGCGATTCATAATTGCCATTTTCAGTGAAGTTAATTAATCTTTGTGGCGACTCTCGACAAGTTTTGCCTGTGGTAGACAAGAAAAGGGAAGAGAAAAGGTATAGGCTAGGTATGTCATGATTATGTTATGAGTCAACCCTTTGTAGAACCCTAGAAACTTATACTCCTTTCCCCGCTAGAAATAAGGTAGTAAAGGGAGAGAAAAAACAGCGCTCAAAATTAAGTATGCAATCTGTTTTAGATAGCAGTTAAGGCAATGTGAACACTGGTAATTAAGCCATCTTCTGCAAATTGCCTTACATGAACCGAAGAAGATAGTCTTCAAGAGAATCTTCTTCATCTGCGTCCAACAGCTTCTGCAGAAGACATTATAAGGCGCTTAAAGCCTAGGTACTTGAACTTACAGGCAGCCACAGTGTTGGTAAGACAGGGCGAATCCCCCTGATCATCTTGGAGCGGGTTATTATGGCCAGTCAAGAAGAAGAAGGTAGCCAGAATTAGGAATATTAATTCCCTCTCTCTCATGAAGGAGGGGTTCAGTTGTAATATTAAAGCAAGCTTATCAGTTATTCTCGGTTATCCGGAACCTATATTAGGCTAAAAACGAACAACTTAAGCCATCTGATATCAAGATTTACGACAGTCTGTTACAAATATTGTATTTGATTATATTTAACTTATGGAATGCAGATTTTAACATTTCCAAAAACATTATTATAGTCTTCAAGGCATGATAAGGCCTCATCTATGCCCACTAATCGATCGATCAAAATCCCTAAGAATTACAAAGAAGATCGAGAAAATGTATGTTTGCAACAAATTAATTGTGACAATAAAGTTTCCGGAATTTGTAATTTAAACTGCCCGCGCTGAATAATTTCCAGCCATTTTGGTTTTTTAAGTTAGAGGACTGTCCTTAATTACTATGTCAAAAATTGATCTCTCAACTAGTTTGTTTACAACAGCTGTTGAAATCAGTCTACCTCAGAAGTGTTTGGAGAATTTTACAATGCGGAAAAATATCGAACAAAGAATTTGTATCAAATTTTGTGTTTTGAACCAAAAAACAACCCAAGCCTACGACTGGTACAAAGTCTTTAAGGATGGTCGAGAGACCGTCGAACACATGCCTTGTTCCGGACGTCCTTCAACGTCTATCATTGACGATAACATTGAAGAAGTGAATTTCGTGTTCGAAAATCGTTATACGAGTGTTAGAGAGATAGCACGTAAACTTCAGTCGTGAAGTAGCTCGTTTAATTTTGGTGGATAATTTGGGCATTGCTGCTCGGCTGATGGTGCTGAAGGACATCCCGGCCGACGGCCTTGTAGGCATGTTGTAATGATTGCAAAAAGAGGTGACATATGTGTTAGAAAACACAATTTACAAAAAAAAGCCACAGTCCCAAAAAGCTAATAAATTTAGGGGTTAAGTCTTGTTAGAAATTTTAAAATATACATTTTCTTGGCATTTTTTAAAGATTGATTTCAAGTTAATGTAGCGAATAGTTTCCCAGATGTTCAGTTGAATTATTAATAAAGAAGATACTTAGTAATCATACCATATAGTAATCATATATTGCAGAATAGTTCCTAACACATCATTATGGGGGATGTTACTGTTTGTCTGAAAAGTAAGTGCAAAACTGAACATCGCAAACTTATAGGTTTTTCTAGAAGCAGACAAAAACCACTTCTATTTTCTGTCACGTCACGTATCACTTTTTCTTTGCAAACCTCTCACATGCTGCCGACGGCTAAGAGCTTTTACACTAAATATAATGCTAAAAGTGTCCAAAAAACAAAACAAAAAATTGCTAATATTCTTTATATTGAAGATGTGCGACTGTCACGTGCGAAGCCTTGGAAATGCACATATATGCTTTTTAATAGTAGATAAAACAACTTGAAAACTACAAATAATTAGTTGTGTCACTTTGCTGTTAAGTGTTTTATAAGTTATATGCTCCTTAAACATGCATATTATAAAAATCTGATAATATCATTCTCTTCATCATTTATATTTTCACTAATTGAAATTTTTGATGAAGCATTTTTAAGTTCACTGCACACTCGTAATATGAAAAGCGAAATAGCACTGAAATTATTATGTTATTGTATTTAATTTTTCTATTATTCTTAATTTTTGGTTATATGAACTTTTATCAATTTTTTAGCATTTTTAAAGCAGAAAACCGATTCAAAAGCAAATAATTTCAAAATTCCTACAAAAATTGATTGAAGCGGAAATTAATAAAATAATTTGGTAATTTGGAAATTGCTTTTTGTTCAGAAGTAGCTTTAACTCGCAAACAGTTTGGGTTTCCTAGAAATGCAATTCGTATATTAAAAACTTACCTGTTTTGTTTATAAATTGATAAAATTCTTTGCACTTCTCACGAATGAAGTTTAATTATATTTTAAAAACGCACGTTAACCGTTTGAAAACTGCTATTTTGTTGCAACTGCTAAAGTTTTTTGTAACAATTTTTGTGTTTTTTTTTTGCAGCTAAAAAGTAATTGACTGCCCTTAAAAGCGTGCTACACTTTTTTGTCGGCTAAAAACAATTGGCTAATTGACACTGAAATGCCAAAGATCACACAATTTTTCAAAAGTAACTTTCAGAAAAACTAATTCACCGTTAGAATTTGGCGGGTTTACTTGTGGATTCGCTTTGGTTCAATGTTCGAGGCACACGGTTTGTCTGCGAAGCGCACGAAACGAATGCAACGTCCAAGTGGCCGACAACTTGTTTTATAGCAGCGACAGAAGCCGCCAGAGCCGAACGCTGTCGTGTGGGCACACGAACACCAACTGGTTGCTGCGTGTTGTTCGTTCCTGTTGCTTCTTCGGTGGCCAAAAAAGCTCTCAATGCGCCGGCACGCAGCACTTTGATGACGTCAGAGACGACGTCCTGGCGTTGATTTAAAGCTGTAACTGTAAGTTGTCTGCCATTCGTGGGCTTTTGCCATTTGATTTTGCCAATGCTGTTGGTGTTGCTGCTGGCACCTACGCAGTTTTTGGTAGGCGGCGCTTCGCTTTTGCACCTTATAGCAAGTGCGTTAGTTCACTTTTGGCTTGGTTGCTAATCAAATCAACCCGAATACGCTGGGATTTGGGTCTTAGGAAACAACCTTAACAATTACTCCAGGACACACACAGTTTTTAGTCATCAATCTTCTTATTATGTTTTATGTCTTTGCTAAATGACAGCGGTCCGGGTTTTAATCGCTTGCAAATTAATTTCTCACATTTGAGTAAACTAAACTATTATCTAGAACAGAACAATGCAAATTCACAGGGTACATCCGTCGTCACAGAAGGGCAGCTTTCCGCTGGGTTTCAGATTTCATTGCAGCTGTATTTACCCATTGAACAGTTAATTTCATTTCCCGCAAATCACTTAAAATGTAAAATAATCTCTACGCTCATTACGCATACGTCACACAGCGCGTATGATTATTATTTTCTTTATCCATGCGATGCAATTCAAGGAAACACTGGCTACTTTTGCTTTTACTCGTAATACACATTATTGAAACATAATAAAGAAAACTTTAAAAAAATCTTTAAATCTTGTCAAAATTCCACTCAAAAGGGAGTTCGGTAAAGCAAAAACTGCAAAATTTTTAAGTATTTGCAATCTCTTCCCTTTAAAGTCTAATCTTAAACTGCTATATATCGGTATTAAAATAAATCTACTACGAAAAAAGAATATACTTAACAGCATTTAAAGTTAATGTGTTCGTGCTAATGATTAACTGTAGTCATGTGCTAGTTGCAGAGACACTAGGCTCCAAAATATTAGCCAAGCACCTATATGCATTCATGTGTTCGTGCAGTTGCTAATAATTTCCCAAGAGTACTTTTGCAACAATGTTCGTACAGGTTCGTGTCTTGGCTAAACTCACGGTTTGGCAGCCACTGTTCTCAAACAAGTTGAAACAATTTAAGACTTTGACGTTGAATTAAAAGAACAATTATAATTATAATAATTGACGAATCTAAGTTTGTATTCGGTATTTAACCCCATTTTAGGCAAGTTGCAAGTAGCATATTCCTTAATATTGTTCAAACCGGTATTGAAATGTTCGCAAAGAATCAATTTATCGAGTCCAAATGGAATGAGGGCCAAAAATATGTATATTAGTTTGGGATTACGTTACCCCAGTAATATATGTGAAATCGTTTTTTATTTTTATTTTTCAAGCACTTGCTAAATGGCTAGTTTCAAATACTTCAAAAATGTTGATGTTTTATTGGAGTTAACCATTTTCTATTGAAGAGTTTTATAGAACTTACGAGTAAATATTTGTCCAATCGTTATCAATCTCAGCTTTTAGCTATCTTCAGTATTAGTACTGCTTTTCAGCACCGAAATAAGGTCCCAGCCTATAGCCGGCCATACCAGTAAGGAAATATTTTGTACCAGTCTAAAAGGACTGCTTTTCTTTAAGAGCACATCCCGAACATCCAAACACTATATAAGGGTATCGAATATTTAGATACCAATGGAAAGTGCAAACTGCAAAAAGAAGGAATTGCTTTTGTACTGACTCTAGCATGTAAGTAGCAGACGATATTGGGAACTTCTAATGAAGGAGCAGTATTCTAAAATGTGGCGGACGAAAGCGTATATATAGCATCATTATGTCTGGTTTTCTGTTTCCTTGAAAAGTTTTGTATTTTAAATTTTTGTATTTTTCTTGCATGCATTATTACATGAACAATTGGGCGCTAAGAAGATTTATTTGCGTTGCATCCTCATGGCCAAAAAAAGGATCCTGTGAACTGGTATTAAGAAATGTTGAACAAAAAACAATAAAAGTTGTTGTTGTTCAAAGATAATATTCGCCTATTTCTTCAGAAGATCTGGCCATGTGGCAACTATTCTGCTGAAGCACGGTGGAATGGGAAATGCCCACCATTGGTTTGCCAGAAGACTTGACACATGGTCTTCTTCAAAGTAAATAAGACTTTTTAGATGAAGCCACTTTTACACTGAGATATAGCAAATTGATTTTTTTGATTGAATAACTCTTATTTGCAGTTCGTCGCTGCACAACGATGTGCATATGGATTATCCAAAATCAGTGATGACGCCGGAAGCCATCGAAAATGTGCGTATTACAAAATAGCCGAGTTTTTCTCTTGATACATGGAATTGAATAGAATATCTCCGACTATTTGCTAATTTGCATTTCCACTTTACATTAGGCTGACAGAATTGGAATACAAGGTCTGCCTCAAAAGGACTGATTTTTTTTACCAAAAATCCCATTTTAACTGCTCCTCATATTCACCTGATATGGTATTGTGTGACTATTTTGTGTATTTTGTATTGCATTTGCCTCTTTTCATCAACCGAAAAGATAAAATAACCTGAGGAAGGTCATTGCTAAATAAGATGAAAAGAAAAGGAGCCATCTGGAGGTTACCCTGAGTTACGGCGGATGCAGCATTCGAAACAAAGTGTGATGCAGACAGTCGTGACGGTGCCCGACAGTGGGATACACTGTATCGACATAAATCGATAAACTTGCTTTGCTCCGAGAAAACGCGCATCTTGAGGTAAAATATAGATGACTTATTTTTGCTCCAACTCTTATAGTCTCTGAGAAACAGAGACCAAAACTGACAAACAGATAGAAGGACATGGGTAGATCGACTCGACTATTGCTCCTGATCATTTTTGTCCATGGAACTTATAGCCTGTCACGCCTCCTTCTGCCAGTGACATACATTGCACAAATCTATAATACCCTTTTACACTTTGTGTACAGGGTATAATAACCTTTCACACACAGTTTGAGAGGTAAGAAGAGCTCCATTCTTTGCAAGAAAAGGCAAAGATTAAATGAAACGAGAAATGAGACGACATTGTTATGTCTAGCGAATAAACATCCAGCGACTTCGCTGGCTAGGTCATGTCATGACCAGGTACAAAGCACCCTAGCTACCTTTGGTATCAACGTAACCCGGTAACCGGTTGTTGTTGCCAGTTAAGACTAAGAAGAGTTTTTCAAATGGGAAAATAGCCATCCTTTCAAAAACATTTGGAATTACGTAGAGAGTGGGGGCTACTAAAATTTTAAGATCTAAAATATAGCTCTGACATTTGTTGATTTTTTCTTTGCCTAACATTTCTTGTGGAATTAAATAATGAGAGACTAAGAGCTAAACAGAGTCAAATGAAAATAAAAGAAAACATATTGTCCTATCTACATAAATAGTCAAACAAATCGATAACCTTGAAAAAATCCTAATGGAATATTGCTTATACGACTGCAACTCAGATCGTTCCCATAGATTGTCCACCAAAGTATCCGAAAAGGGCGTGTCCAAATGATAGACTTAGTCTGTCAGGTCTTGAGAGGACAGCAACTAGACACCAAGTTCACGTCATTCAGTAAAATGTCCTACTTGGGCGCGGCTGCCAAACGCACGCTTGTTGAGTACTTCATGAAGACCAGCCTTAATGGATTTGGACTGCTCTATTTCATACGACGGCGTCGCTACCAACGTTTACTCTGGTTTCTGTTTATTGCTTTGGGCATACTGTTCGCCAGTTTTGTGGTGCTGGTTACTCTGCTCGACATATTTGCTCATCCGACGGTCACTGCCTTGTCAGCACAAGGATTGCCCACCACCTCTACGCCTGTTCCTGCTATGGCCATTTGCAGCACAAACAAATTGAGTCGTCGTGCAATGTTGCAGTATGCCGAGCAGTTGGCTCAATCCACCAACAACTCCAATGTGGAACAGTGGCTTGAGCAGCTTTCGCTGCTCGCTGGCTACTTTGTTGCTTCACTGGTGCCGGCAGATAACGCAAGCGCTCTACAAGCAGCACTCGGCAGACACTGGACGTCGAACGATGATCCAAAGACGAAATTACTGCGTTTGGTACCAACTTGCGCCAATCTGTTTCTGAGCTGCAGCTTGTCGGATGAACCACGCAACTGCACAGAAATCTTCGAACTCACAGTCACCGGAGATGGCTGCTGCTGCGTCTTCAATTACGGCAAAAGAGTGTATCTAGTGCACGGCAGGCACAAGGGTCTCAATCTGATTCTAAATGCTTCCCGATTGGATGATTTCCATATGCCTCGCATGCGACGCAGTGCTGGCTTCATTCTACACATATTTCGCGCCAATGGAAGCTTGCCAAATCCTGGCATCGGCGCTTTGCGCTCTATGCACATATCAGCTGGTGAATTGGCAGTTGTGGAGATGTTGGCAGTTGCACAGGCAGCGACTCAAGGACTGCGCCGCTATACGACCTCCCAGCGTGGTTGCAACTTCGAGCAGGAAGGTGGCGGCCAGGCGCAATGTTTATCGCAGTGTCGCTTGGGCAGCGCCATTGCCAACTGTGGCTGCATTCCGTTTCCTTACGAGCGTCGTGGAGACCATCAAAACATTAGCTACTGCACGTTGGCGCATATTAAATGCTTGCAACGTGAGGCGGGTGAGTTAGAGTGAAATGAGTAGAGTTGGATGCATATTCGTTCGTTGGGTTCTAGAGAACTAAAATCTTTCCTAAGACAATGTTTTATGGGAGGGTGTAAGCAAATTTCAAGATTTCTGCCGAGGCTAATGGGAACTCTCTGCCTTCAGCTCAGATAACTTTTTCAATTTACCATAACAAACCCAAGAAGAACCCGATTTGCTCCTAGAGTGCAAGCTGGCGATCAAGCAACAAAACAAGTTGCTTGACGCTGTTTCGCAGCTTAACATAGCATTTAACAAATTTCTTCTACACACTTCAGAGCCATACTCCCCGCACAACCCCCGAGGATACAGCTACAGTTCTTGTGGTGCATGGTGTCCACTCCCACTGCAGAGCTCTTTCCTCTATTGCCCCTATTTCGTTGCTCAATGCTGTCAGGACCAGTAGTTTCCGTCCTTTCACCAATTCCTTGGCAGCGATCTCAACAGGGCGGAGTTCACCAAAGGAACAACAGTACCCACAAGTTGCAGTGTTTGAGCGGAATGTAGTCATCTTTACTGTGCCGGACTCCGGAATCCGCAATTCGAACCCATACCAGGATCCAGACTGGACTGAAGAAGGGAACCTAGACAAGGCCAATAGCTAATAAAATCTTTCTTTTAGATGCCAACCGTAGGATCGTTTTGAACGATTTCACCATACGGGATGGTTTTCTTTGTTGGGTGATGATACCGGAGGAGCTCCCTACCCTCACAAAAGTGAGGATGTACTTAAAATCGCAATTTGGCACACCGACATCGCCCTCAATTCTGACCTTCTGTCCATCGTAAAGGTTTTCGGAAGTAAGAAATTTCACCTTCCGTGAGGAGTTCCCTTGCACACCAATGTTATCCGCATTACATTTTACTTCAAGAAGGGACAATATCCTGAGAAGTTCCAGCCCCAACAGGTCAAATAGCAAAGTTATCTTGGTAACAAGAATAATGCAATTTGACTGACTTTTATAGCTCTGATGCCCCAGAATTGACAATACGTCAAATCGATCGATATATTTACCGTTAAAAATTAAATTAAATTTCTCACCGAATTCGATCTTATTCGGACAATAACATCAAAAATTGAGGTCATTCGATAGTAGGGCATAGCCGCTAACAAAGTCTAGACGTCCAACGTGCTATATAATGCCAGTAAATTTCTAAGCATTCCCCAATTTTCCGATGAAATCACAACTTCTTTCATCAAACTTAAACTCTGATCCGATCTATATTTTTACCGTTAATTTCAGTTATCTGGTCACCTGCTCTGCCGGAATGCAGCGAATGTATGTCTCAATGCAGCGATTTCCGTTATGATTTCCGCAAAAGTCGCTTTCCTTTAGTCAACGTCAAGAATCGTATGGAAAAAAGTGCCATAATAGTTTATTATCGCCATCCACGAGTTACACTCTATCAGCATAGCGAGCTCTACAACTGGTTTCAGATATTATGTGAGTAGTACAAATTATCAAACGAACCCGTAAACGAATAAAAGTTTTGTTTCCTTCTATAGCTATCATTGGCGGAGTTGTTGGAATCGTTATTGGATGCTCTTTTATCAGTGGCTTTGAAATCATTTACTTTTTGTTTATTCGTTTTTATCAGAATCTTCATAAAGCGCGAAACGCAGAGCTACCATAAATAAACGTAACCCTAAGCTTTGTATACAAGTTGGTGACAAAACAATCGTATGCGTTCTGTTTTCTTGCGTTCTCAGAAAGGTACGCAAATATTGTGTTACCTCTATATCTAAAAGATAAAGATGTTCTCCTAAAATCTTTTAATGACCTTCACTATCTAATCATTAAACTTTGTTTTGTTTTTCTACAACCTGTATACGAATGCTGTAGAAATCTAGCATTAAAACATGTGATACAGAAAGTATCGGGAGAGTCTCGATTTTTGTAACATTGAGGGCTTCAATACCCCATCAAGGTAAATGGGTGGTTTTATTAATTATGGCACGCTAATACGGCCTGTAAGTAGTCAGGGAGATTTGTTTCTTCCTCTTTGCTCTATGCTGGAAAACGCCTTCGAGGTTGTGCCTTTTCAAAAAAGCTCAACATTTAGTTATAAGGCTAATAAGGCAGTATCCTTAAATACTGCTTTATATCTGCTTAAGAAACTGCAAAAGCACACAGCTTACTTTAAATGGAGGCGAGGCTGTGGAAACGGTGGAACAACTCCGCTGTTCATGTCCGCCTTCCTGTAGGATTAGTCTCAAACTTTTAAGGACAATATCTCGTAAGTTTCCGTAATTTATCCCAAGCCAATTGCATGACCATATTTTCTTTAAATGAGAAAGGCTTTTTGGATCCTAATGTATCACGTACTTGGTTTCCAACGCCCACTGCCGAGGAACCAATGGTACAATCAGGAGTGTCACGAAGCCACTGCAGTGAAGCAGATGACCTGCATGCAGAGTTGTTCAAGATTGGCGGCAATGAGCTGGTAATGTGCATGCACCAGCTCTTTTTCAGAATATGGATAGATGAGAGCATGCCCGATAATTGGAACCTTGGTGTCCTCTGCCCTGTCCTCAAGAAGGCGCTAACTACCGTGGTATCAGTTTTCTTTCGATTGCATATAAGGACCTAAGACCAAAGCCGTTTGCGAAATAACTTATTGGACCTTATCAGTGTGGTGTGTGGCCTAAGGTAAGTTCATTGACCAGATATTCATACTACGCCAAATCCTGGAAAAGACCCACGAACTCCAAATAGACACCCACCATCTCTTTGTCGGTTATAAAGAGCTCCTCCGAGCCATTTGATGCCAAGCGAGGCTTCAGATAAGGCGATGCCTGCGATCTCCTCAACCTTTTGATAATGAAATATATCGGTTTCAATTCGGTTATTTTGGAAAATTTATATCGATTAACCGTTAACGGTAGATTCTTAAAAAATGTATTTCAGTTAAGCACCGGTTACTGTTTCATCATTCGATCGGTTGTTTTGGACAACGGTTACGGTTACGATTACGGTTTGAATCCAGAACTTTAGAATAGTTTGCAATTGGACAAAAATGTGGTAATATATGAAATGTCTCTTTATAAAACCCCTGTTCCGGTTCGTGCGGACTTTTAGTTACCTTATCTTTCTTATTTCTCGGCGTTTTTTTGTAACATATTTAAAAAACGATATAAATTTTTATTTTTAATTTCAATTCATTTATTTCAATTGATTTAGTTTATGCAAATATTGCCAGTTGATTTTCTTTAGAATTATTAATTTTGCACAAAGATTTCGCTTCAGTTTTTCGTTAAATTACAAAAACAAATTCGACTTATTTTTTTTTTTTTTTTTTTTGAATAATGACAAAAAAAATACATATATGTATATATAATAGTAATAAGTATATAGTACAATTTAATACAATTACAACTAAATAACCAATCATAGTCACTTGTACTTAATAAATGTTTTACCACACATTAATTAAAAGTTACTCTATACTAAATCCGGCCGTATGTAAGTATGTAAATTTTATGCTTTTAAGTGTGATAATTAAATATACTTAATGATAATTTTGCCTTGACAAATTCGTGTGTGTGTTTTACTTTGAAGTGAGCTTCATTTTTATTGCACAGTTATTTTTCGCCAAATTGTTTTCAAATTATCTAAATTTAGTTTTTTAGGCTTTTAATTTTTTATTTTTCGGCTGATACGTTTTGTTTGTTTAGACTCTAAATCACTGGGTTCTATATGCATTTTCCACTTTTGAATATCTTCTAAATTACATTTGATGCTTTAATAAATAGTTGTTGTTGCTTTTTTATGTTATTTTTTTTTTTTTAGTTTTAAGCCTTTGACGCTTGCTTAGCAAAAAGATTGCAAAAATTACAAAAAATTGCCCAATAGCAGCAATTTAACCTAAGTTTTTGTTTATTTTCAATATAAATTTTTTATAATGTGCAGTATTTTAGTTTCATTTAGTTCTTCTACTCTTTTAGCTTATTACATTTTTAATAATAATAATAATAATGTACATAAATATTGCGTTTTTTCGTTGCGCCTAACGGAAAATCCAAAACATTTCAATGCCATTTCACTTTGAGTTTCTTCTACTTCTTGAACTTTTACTTCTTTTAGCCTTATTTTAAATTTAAATTATTGCAGCTTAAGTTCTAGGCCTAACTTTAGATTTAATGCATGTAAATGTAAGCATGATATTCGACACTCGATTTTAATGCTACTTAAAAATTCGCCAATTACTAAAATTATGCATCATTAATCGTATAGTATGAAGTACTAGTTAGTATAATTTATAGTATCTATAAGTATATATCGTTATCGTATATAACCTATTGCTCAGTAAGTGGGTGTGAGTGTGTGTCTGTGTTTTGCGTGTTTAAAAGTGTTCAATGCCCTTCAAATAGTGTTTTTGTTTGTTTTTTTTTGTTTTTGCTCGCTCAACACGACATTATCACAACAAAATGTACCAAGTAGAAGAATTAGTAATTATTTATCAGCTGTTATCAGCTTAAGGGCGAAGCAATTGCAGGCACTTCACGTAAATGGCGGCGGCAATACGATCGGATCGAAGCTCTGCAACATGTTGGTGAAGTTCTCAAAATTGTCTATGCGACGATAGCCCCAGAGATCCATTGCCTCCACACAGGCATCCTGTATTTGCTTGATCTGTAGTGAATAGGCATGATGTCAAATTGTGGGTTGAAGTGTTTAACAATATGCAGCTTACCTCATCCGCCCTCAGATCCTGCTTCCAGTGAAAGGGCGCTGAACGTGAATCACGATATGTTGAGCTAACACCTCCAATATTCACTTTAGTATGTGTATCCAAGAACTCCTCAACGGCAGGATCAAAAGGCAGTCCATAAAACTGCAAGATCTCCTGAGTAATATCATAAGGATTAAGCGACAGATCCTCATAACGCAATGTTCTATAATAATAATTTGAATAGATCGTATTAGCAATGCTTGAATACACAAAGTAAAATAAACTGCAACTTACCTAAATCGCGATGGATAGAGCTTCAGTAACTTTTCTGCTGTCTTGTAATCATCTACCATATCTTTGCACACCAAATGCGGATCCTCGCAGTCCTCGTTTCCCGCACACCATACACGATGACGACGTGATTGCATAGTACCCCGTGGATCCCGTATAAGCAGAACTACGCGCACATTGAGGCTAGAAAGATAAAAGGAAAAAAACACAGTTAGCTAAATGGCCAGAGGTCTGAAATATAATCTATCTGTATACAAAGGAAGATTAAAAAAACGAAGTTTTGCAAAATGAAGGTATGATATGAAGATATGAAGATATGAACATATGAAGATATGAAGATATGAAGATATGAAGATATGAAGATATGAAGATATGAAGATATGAAGATATGAAGATATGAAGATATGAAGATATGAAGATATGAAGATATGACGATATGAAGATATGAAGATATGAAGATATGAAGATATGAAGATATGAAGATATGAAGATATGAAGATATGAACATATGAAGATATGAAGATATGAAGATATGAAGATATGAAGATATGAAGATATGAAGATATGAAGATATGAAGATATGAAGATATGAAGATATGAAGATATGAAGATATGAAGATATGAAGATATGAAGATATGAAGATATGAAGATATGAACATATGAAGATATGAAGATATGAAGATATGAAGATATGAAGATCTGAATATATGAAGATATGCAGATATACAGATATGAAGATATGAATATATGAAGATTTGAAAACATAAAGACAAGTCTCTCCCACTCCCATATACATAAACTACTAAGAACGAATGATAATATTGAGATTAAGGATCCGGGAGACTAAAAGCTCTTTTAATATTGAGCTGTTCTAAAAAGACTTTGGGCCGTCCGCGAAGTAGGAGGTGGTGTTGGTGGGTCTTGGCTGACGAATTATTCATGCCTGTCTGGAATTAAAGTATTGAAAGGAGTGTAGAGGTGCTCTACCGGTACACAATAGTACGGATTGGGGACCAAATATGGATTCTATCCAGTTATTTTAGTAACTCAATCCTATGGCCGATAGAAGGGCTGATTTTTCTCCTGCTAGATCCAGGGGTGAAATGTAAAGTATATTGAAGATCTATCATGAAAGTTGTTAGCCATTTTTTCAAGAGATATCCAATAATTAGGGCAAAACCGTCTAAAGATTTCTGTCATACCGCCCAATTAGTCGCACGCGTCTATAGCAAATCTTCATTGAAGTTGTTATGAAGAGTGTTGTCAACCCAACAAGTGAACATATGTGGAACCAAGATTGAGAAACGCTTCAAATGTCAGGCAATGCAATATATGCGCATACTGAAATCGTATGGAATTATTCAAAATTTAGACCATTGTGTAAAAACCGTTTGCTAATCATACTTCTTTTTTGTAGAATCGTCTGCTGCCTACATGCCGTGATGCTAGATAGCAAGGCAGAAAGATAAGATTTGCGTACTACTGTAAATAGAATATTCCACATTCGGAGTCCAATGTATAGCTTCCCTTTTGTTTTTTTTCAATTTCACATAATTAGTTGGCTGACTCTTTGTTCAAATTGGAAGTTGGCGTAACAGTTGTGCATAGAGCGTAAAGTTTGTATTTTGCCATGACAATTGCCAAGTTTACATTGAAGAGCGTTTAATTATTTTATATTAATGCGTTTAATTAACTTCAAAGACCAATTATAATGGCACATAACTTGTGGATTTAATTCACAGCATAGTTTTAAATAATATGTTAAGCTACTTAAACAATTTAATAAGAGGTCATATACAATTACCATTAAGACCACAATCGTATATTTAGATTATGGACTCTATAATGGGAAAATGTTCAAGCGGAAATGCATAAAAATAGTTTGCTTCAAAAAGCTGACAAGGCGGAGTCAAGGGCTAATGGCATTGGAAGATTAGCTGTTAGCTGGTCGACATATAATAAACAGATAAGAGAAATATAATAATATATATATAATATTGTATGAATATGCTATTGCGCAAAACGGAATAAATATGAGAGATAAAAAGTTAAAGCTACGGAACTAATATGCCGCCCTTATCTGGAATGTAGCAGATCTTAAAGTCATTTTTGTACTAGGACGGCTTTTTCGCAGTCACTGAACCCAAAACTGAACAATCACAAATTTAATGAAAGTAGCAGTAAATTCACATATCCGAAGATAAAGAAACTTTTTATATATACTTATTTGCATATATTTGGGTGTATGTATAGAGCTGTTTAGCTACTTATTTAAAAAGCAAAAAATTCTATAATGGATAAAGCAAACAAGTCACAAAATAACACAACAAAGTTTATCCGATATTTGAATCCGTCCGAAGTGCCCGGCAGCGGAATACACTTTACTCATTTCATATTGCTACGTTTTGGAGTATGGGGGTAATAAAGGCAATTGGATCACGGGGATTGGGAGTTGTTTCGACAAAAGGTTAGTATTGTTCTGTTTATAAGGTGCACATAGTCCAAGTCTTAAAATTATTGTTATAAACAAGCAAATTGGAGAACCTATGATAAACATCCTTTATAACATTTGGATGTTTAAAAACCGAGTTACTACTGCTAATGACAGTACCTTTTTGGCAGGGATCGAAAAATTAACATCGGAAAAAGGGTTAATATTAAGTTTTGTTTTAAACTCGGTAAAACGTGTAAAGGAACTCAACAATTTTTTGTTTATAAGGGTATATTTACAAATAGGGATAAGGAGTTGAAAAAGAAGACCACCTCCGAGGGACTACCGCAAGCATTACTTTGCGGCGACGTTTGAAGCTCTTCAAATGATTTGCGCACGTCGTCTACTCTCTCGTTGGCGCCGCTCCTTGGGCATTGAGGCCGCCATATTGACAACTGCCTGCCAGGCATTTTCGGTTTCCAGCTAAAAATTAGTCGAAATCTTCTCTTAGACACATGAAAATGGAATTTAGAATCTTTGACATATCGATTTATCTCATGATTGGGCACTTGAGCATATGAAAGGTGTGTGCAACCTGACGGGTGTCCAAAAATTTGCGTTGAATTTATCATTTGGGAAATATCGTTAAGAAAGTCAAAATAGAACAATACTTTCTTCACAACATTGTGTCTGTTGACGAAACGATTTATAATAAGATCCCGAAACCAAGCGGCAAAGTTCCGATTGTCGGGTGACAAGCCAAATCGGAAAAAACAGTCTAGCAAAATCAAGAGTGATGACAATGTTGAATTGTTTTTACGATTCAAAGGGAATTATCCACAAGGCACTCGTTCCATTGGGCCAGTTTTATTTTGATGTTATGCGGTATGTGCTCTCAAGTATTCTTCGTATTCGGCAGAATATTGCGAAGCAGAAGAAAATGAACTATAATCAAGGTATGCTTGACAAGCTGGACTCATATTCACTGTCTTGCGAGCTTAAATTTGAGAGATTGAAAGAAACACAAATCATTTCGTTATCCAGATGAAAGCTAGATCACAGGCTGACTTTCAAGTGCAACTTGACTGCCATTATGGCGAACACTGAAGCCTTAGGCTGTTTGAGCCCCTGCAATGGCGTGAATTTCCTACTCCCACAGCAGCAAGGTAGTACACTGTAGGAGCGCCTTTCGAGTTATATATTATATGTGCGAGGCTGCAGCTCTGGTCCCCACAGGTAGGACACCCTTCGACTTGCTGGCAATCGAATCCCAGTCTAACGAGCCGCAGCCGCCACCTACCCCTAACAACGACTAGACTAGAAGACTGATGCTGAAAATTCAAAACCACCGATGCCGCAGAGCATATCTTTTTATCCTTTATTCTCTACTGAACGGTATGAGGTAAGCCTAACCTTTAGGAAGACGTCACAGACTCGATAGATATATACTTAGTTTGTAACTGGCTTGTTATAAGGAACATGACAGCAAATAGAACAAAATTATTTTGTCGTTACGCTGAGCATCAGCGCTATACCCTAACACACAAATTAACTATCTATGTTACCTTCGCGCCATCTCTTCCTCGTTGAAACATTCAACTGTGAGTTCTATACTTCTTAAAGTATTGTGGCGCCATCTAGCGTACGCAGATGTTAGCGCGAAAACAAGAATAACAAAAACCTAACATAACTCTTCTTTTCGCTCTCACTGCTAACACAACAACAAAAATAAATGTGCAACCTTAGCGTTGTAACGTGTTATTCCCAATAGGCAGAGTATAGCTGAAATTGTTAACTGGTG